>CAMPDV010001668.1:0-108740 GCA_946699065.1 Loxodes magnus
GAATATCTGAGGATAAAATATTTAAATAATTTTTTTTAATTAAAAAGATTATTTTGTATTATTTATTTAAAAATTATAATATTTTATGATTTATAAAATAAAAATTTAATTTATAAGTGAATCTAAGCTATTTGATATTATTTGTAATTTTTTAATATTCTCTTAGATTTTATTATTAATTTTAAATTATACTCAATAAATCTCTTAAAACATTAATTAACATTAAATTAAATACTCTAATTTTTTGCTATATTAGATAAATTAATATTTTTTCATGTTTGCTATTATTGAAATCTTTTTTAGTAATAGACTAAAAATTAAATTTGTGGTTTCTATAAAGCGAAGATAGATAGAAGACAAAAGAACAATAGATAATTGTAGAGGAAAATGAGGAAGATATGTAACTAATAAGAGAAGAATTTCTATTACCTGAAGGCTTACTTGAAGAAACAGACATTTATTGAGATATGGTAAGAGCTGCGTACCAATGAGGTGCTACGCGCTCTATAATCATATCTATTAATTTATTTAATAAATGATTTACATTATTTAAGTCAATAAGTATCTAAATCAACCAATTTTAATATAAGAGAAGTTCTAGATTATGGTTTATTAAATTATTTGATAGAATCTGACAACATTTCGCTTAATTTATTAGTTAGATATTCTCCATTTAGATAGAATTTAGAAGATAGATACTTTATCTATAACTAATCTTATTTATAAGTTTTATTTTTGAAAAAATATCGTTTCAAGCTATAAACAAAATTATGATAATTATAGAATAAGCATACATTTTTATTTAAATACTCTAATTAATATCTTTTGCAATAAATTCAAAAAATTTTAAATTAACTAATTCTATTAAATAAGCTTATTTATATTGCTTGCTATAATATTGAGTTCTGTAATATGCATTTTAGTATTTATTTACCTAGAATTTAAAAAATCTTTATGATTATAGATTTTTTAGTTTCAGTGATTTTTAATTTCTAGTATAAAGCATTTATAAAGAATCTTAGATTAGTATATTTATTCTAAATTTTATATTTTGCTTAATTTTATATAAAAACATCATCAACTAAAATTAAGATATATAGGAAAATTTAACTTTTTGCTTCCTTATTTTTTATGCTTATAAATTTAATCTTCTAAATAAGCATTACACTATTTATGATTTCTAATTTAAGATTTATTATAAATTTATATCAATTATTATTAAAATTAACTCTTTATAAAATCTGAAAAATGTGAATGCTCTTGAAAATGAAACATATGAGACATTTTAAAAGGCATTATTTAGTTATCTTCATTCTTTTTATATAGATTCTTTTCTAATAGATCTAATTTAGAATAAAAATACTCAACTAAGTTTTTTGAAATAACTTAATTAACAATTAGTAGCATTATATCTTTTTAGTTAAGTTTCTGTCGTATTTCTTTCAAATTTTTATAAAATTTTTATTTATTTCTAGCTTAAGTCTAGAACATTCTTATAAAAAGTTAATTTTTAATTTTATTATTAAATTTAAGGCTATCTTAATTTAATTAAAAGATTCCATCAAGCATTCTATCATTTTGTTAAGAAATAGAAGTGTTTAACTTAAATCTTTCTATTTCTTTTTTTATTTGATTCATTATCCTCTGCTTTTTATTAAAATTTTTATTTTTACTAAATTTAAATCTTTTTTCTTGTCTTCTAGATCATTTTTCATTTCTAATAATTATAAATTATTTTGTTTTTTTTTATTCAAACTTTCGTTTTTTTGAAATAGATATTTTCTTTAAATTAGATTTGCTTCTCAAATTCTAAATAACCTGATTCATTCATTTAAATTCAAGCGAGTTTAAATTCTTTTTTATATTAACTAATTAACTAACTTTTTTTCATTTCTATTCTTTCTACATTTCTTATTTTAATCTACTTTCTAATTATTTATTTGAATAGTTTCTTCATTTTTTAACTCTGAATTTATAGAATAAGGTTAAAAAATCCTAAAGCTCATATTCTAAATTTCTGGATTTTTGCTATCAAATTTATACACAATCAGTCTTTTATCCCAATATCCAATCTTCCAAACATCATTTTTACTTAGCGTCACTTATGTTTTGTTTTCAATTTAATAAATAATTATTATTTTATGTTTTTGATTAACTTTGACAAATTGCCTTAAGGTTTTCTTCTTTATATTTGTTATTACATTTTTTTAATTAAATTTTTACAAAAATTAAAGGAGAGAAAACTTAAATTCTAGAAGTGATATTCAAAGATTTATTGATGCTATGGTTTCAAAGTTTGATTTAGTTTATCAGAAAAAAAATTAGATATTCACTTTTTAAATCTTCAGTTTTATTTTACTAATGATATACTTTAATTAAAAGAACCACTTAAGCCAGATGTATTAGAATTTTTATTATGTTTTACTCTTCATTTAAAAGCTACTAATATAAATAGAAATTGTCAGTCAGAACAATCATATGATTTTTTAGAGTTTAATAAGTGAAAATGATTTTGCAAACTATAAAAAAATTTATTTTATTTTTTATATTTAAATACAGTATCAACTTTTATTCCCATTAATTTTCTCTTAATAATATTCATTTTAATTTCAAACATTTTGCATCTTAGCCTCTTGCTTTTAAATTAAAATTTTTAGGTTTTTAAATTCCTAAAATTACATTTTTTTTTTCTTTGTATCAAATCGATGTCCTATGTGAATATTATTGAGAAAGTGGAGATAATAAAGGAAATGTTTTCTTTAATTAACGAAAATATGTTTCTTTAATTTTTGACTTATTTATTAATAGGTTCTTATATTAAATTTATTTATTTACATTTTTTAATTTATATTAAGAAAGAAAATTGCTTTTGCTGACTTAATAGGATCATTATAAGAAGTCTATTTTTATTCTAGAATTTAAGAAGCTTTTGATTATAGAATTCTCTTATGTATGAAAACATGTAAAAACTTGAAAAATCCTAAATTTTAGTCTAAATAGCAAAGTAAGTCAGATTATAAGCCAGCTTCTAATTTTTTCTTACTATTCAAAAAATTTTCTTATAAAGTTACATCACGTAAACTGGTTTGAGAGTCATTAATCAAAATATGCTAAATTTGCTAAGTAAAGTGCCTAAATTTTTAGTCCGAATTGTGGAATTAATTTTAGTAAGTACTATTTATTTATTCCTTTTATTTTATTTTTATTATGTTTTTCCACTGAGTTATTAATTATATTCATTATAATGTTTTCTTCAAAGCTTTCAGATTCTATTTATTTTTTATACTTATATTCTTAATTTATTCTCTCTATTTGATAATTAGTGATATTTCGCTACTTGTGGTATTTTGGACTGTCTTTTTTATACACATTTTTATAAGGATATTTTTTAATCTATCTAATTTAAAGTTTGATTAAAGAATATAAAGATAAAATTTTATAATTACTTTTATTGATAATTAGTGAAGCTTTAACTGAAAAAAGAAATAGAGGAACGTTTGATGTAGAAATAAAATTGCAATTAGGAGACTTAATTAAGACATTTTATTTGCCATTAAACTTAAATTAAGTAATCTAATATACTTAGAGACACGTTATATTAATAATCACTAATAAATTTCTATCTAAAAGCTCTATATATATACAAATTTATTCTTTACTATGCTTTAATTCTTAAATACTTTATACCTATAAGTCTAATTCTTGCATACCACACTTACTATAATTGTTTTCTAATTTTTACTGATTAACTTAGAAATATAATTTAATACGTATATCGAATGTAAGATTATATTTATTTATATTATTAAAGATATACTAAATGTAAGAATTTGCTAATTTTCTGGGATTTTCGACCCATTTCACAGCAGTCCATTTCTCTTGTAATCAGAGTTTTCTTACTCTTCCTCACTCTTCTCTAATGATTTAATTAAATATCAGTTTCCATTTTTTTCTTTAAATATTTCAGGGAAAAGCAGAACATCTTTCTATAATATTACAATTTTTTACTCTTCTAATAAATATCTCTCTTCTCAATTATCTTTCCACCTCCTAGAAGAGCTAATATTATCGATATAAGTGTTTTTCTCTGCTAAATATTAGCATTTCTTCTTAATTGGCTCTCTAATGTTTATAAAATGTATTGTGACCTTTACTTACTCTATCTCCAGCTTTTTTCCTATAATCTATGAGTTAGCAACTGAAGTAACAAGTGATGAAATTTTTCACATCGGAAAATGGGAAAATCTGGAAAAAAAATTTTAAATTCAGATTATAAAAAAAGATAGAAGTCAAGGAAAAAATGTAATTCAAAGAAGAAAATGCAGGAACGGAGATTTTATAAATTTAAAACTTCAATTAAGTCGGAAGGCGAACAGTTAATTTTAATGATTAATGATTATCTATGAGTTGCTTCTTAAACCTTTTGGTTAATTTGATTTTAAAGCTTTATATAATTATTTTTATTCTTCTATTCTGTTTCCAAGCTCTATTTGCTTCTTTTACTAGTTTAAGATTGATTGCAATAGTATTGCAATATACTTCAAAAGGCATTTAATTCTCTTTTCTTTGACATAAGTATTACTTAAATTTATTCAGTAGATTCTAGTTTTTCAATAAGTTTCTTATTATCTTTCTTTAACTTATTAACCTCTTCCTTAAAGTCCAACTTTAATCAGTTAATAATAAATTATTTTTTTACTTAGTGGTGAAATTAGAGACTTCCAAAATTAGGATATTTTGACTTATTTCAAGGTTTTTTTCCGAAGTAGGAGTCTTAAATTGGTGGGATATCTTCTTGCAGGTTTTTTCGTTGATCCTAGAGAGTTTATAGTCACTCCTGCTTTTTTAATCAAGAAAACCTTTTGTATTCTCTTTCCATTATTATTAAGATTAGACTAATGTAAGCATGAGATAGGAAATATAAGCTATATATAAAAGCAGAGTAAGCTTTAGTTAATTAAGTAATTAGGAAGTACTTTAGTCCAAATTTAGCATTCAATTAGTATACCTTCTCCCTTAAAACTAAATATAATAATAAAGCTTAAATAAGGAATTTTAATTTTAGATTAAGTAATTGTATTAGTTATTAATTTACTTTTACAAGTACTAAATAATCAAAGTCTAAGAATAGTTCTGATATATAAAGCTAGCGTTTTTATAAAAATTAAATTTTTAAGTTTGAATAGCTTATAATCTAAAATCTTTATTTTTGATTTACTAGTTTAAAATTTAAGAAAGGCAACTATTTTAAGGTTTTACTATGAATATCAAATTAAATTATATAATATTAAGCCTTTCAGCCCAGACAAAACTATTTTTATGATTTCTCTCCCTTTTTGAAACTCTTTGTCCTATAATCTTGCTTTGATTTGACTTTATTTTTTAAATCGTTTTGCTTCTCTTATTTTTAATCTTTGCTCGTTTAAAAAATAATAATTTTAATCATAAACATAAAAATTAATTGAAAATTGATTAATAAAATTTCGATTCAAAAGGTAGCTAAAAATTTAAAAGATTAAAGAATACTAGCAAAACAAAAAATGAAGCTAGTTCATGTGTATTAACTAATTTAAATATGAAATAAATTAACTTAGTTACATAATTACTAATAAAACTATACACACTTAAATAGATAAGGTTATTATTTTAACACTTTTAATGTTTAAGTAATTATTTAAATTTTAAAACAAATAAAATAAAAAATTTAAAAAGAAAGCTTATTTATTACAAATAAGCTATAGCTTTTAGATAAATTTATTTAAAGCAAAGTTAATAAATTATTTACTTAAAGAGATTGTAAGATATTAATTTAAATATCTTAAAGTTAATAAACCAATTATAAAAATATTTAAATTTAAATGCTTTTTCTATTAACTATTAAATGAAAGTAGTTAATTACCTAATTAGTTTTTAATGTTTAATTAATCTAATTCTGTGGGATATAAATCTATCTTAAAACTAAGTTAGATATTGCAATTCTCTAGCTTTGTTTTACTTAATCTAAAGAAAGCATTGAATAAAAACATTCTAAGAACATAAAAAAGAAACAAACAGGAATTAGTATGTTTTTGAATGTAAGAATAAAGATTTTTAATAAGTTAATAACTTAAAATATATAAAAATAAAGATTTAAATAAACTAGAAAATATTTATTTTTCTTAGAGCAAATTTTATTCGTTTTTTAAAACAAAACATCACAACTTAATATTTAATTTGATAATTTATCTAAGTTTATTGTCTCTAATAAAAGCTAAAATGCTATAATTCCAAAAAATTAAAATTTAAGTAAATTTCAAACTATTTAAAGAAATTTCTAACTTATATAAAAAACTTTGCAAAAATAAGAATTTTTTAAGATAATTCAAATAAAAATAAATCTTTATATGTTTTTATTCTTTATAGAAATCTATAATAATTAAATAATCTAATTTTACATCATTTTTTATTTAAATTTTTTTTTTCTAATCTTAATTAAGATTCCACATGAGCTCATCTTACAAAATTAGGATTATAAAATTTTTTTTGCACGAAGAAAGAAATATCTAATCATTAGCGATAATTTTATAAGTATAACTCTTATTTGATCTTTTTAAGAACTAATCGTAGTATTAGACAATCTGGCTAGAAACTTAAAAATAAAAAGAGTGTATTTAGTCTTTTTCAATTTAAAAATTAACCTTTTCCTTCTAAATTCATTTTTATTCTTAAGATTTTAAAATCTAAAAATCTTATAAAAGTTAAATAATTTTTTCTAAAATTAAGATAATTCTCTATTTAAAATAAGTTTTTTATAATAATTAAATTATTAAAGAAAGCTAAAAATAAACTAAGATATTGCAATAATTATAGTTATTAAAGTTATTATATTCTATAATCTTTCTTCTATAGAATCTAGATTTTCATTTAAAATTAATTTAAAACATAACTTTTATAAGGAATATTTTAAATAAAATAATGGTTGAATCCTTTTTAAAATAATTATTAATTTATTAATATTGCTAATAAATCTAAGTCTTTTATATAGAGCAAACTCTTAAAATATTTGTTATTACTTTTTAATTTTTATTAAATAATAATAATAATAATATACTTAATGTTAATCAAATTGTTTGTCGATCACAGGACTTGAAAACCTGGTCGCAGCTGCCACTATTTTTTTTACGTGGTTGGATTACTACGGTCTTTTTTATTGAGAAGACAATTCTCATGAACAGATTCCTTGCTAAAATTCTAAAATATTTTTCTTTTATAGATCCCTTCCTTTGCTACATAAAGTCTTGATAAAATTCTTAATGCTTTTTATTCTTCGATTTTTTTGTTTGATTTAAAAATTTTTAAATCTTCTTAGAATATGTCATTATGATCTACAGTATCAGCATTTTTTTCTTTCTATTTTATTTTGAGTTCTTTATATTAAAATTTTTCAAAAAAAAATGTCGAACCTCCGAAAGTGATCCTTTCCAGCTCCAAAGAATTAGGGAGGCTATAGTGTTAGGAAACAAATAAACCTTCAAAAACCACCCATACTGCGACAACCCCCACCTCAGAAGAGAAACCGAGGAAGTAGGTCAAGTCTATCCTACATCAGGAGGTCTCCGAATTTAACCCTACTGGTCAGATGAGCATGGATTAGCTCGTCAAGGTGGTGTTAAACCTCCAGGAAGAGGTTAGAAAATTACGAAAGGAAAATTGAAAAGCTGACTGAGCAGATTTAACACGGGCTTTAGGATATTCTAGACCTTAGAATGGCCAATTAGGAAAGAGAACTCACTGCTCTCTGAAATTATTAAAAAAATCAACTTAATCAGACGAACTCCTAAGTAAAGAAGATTTAGGACTAAAATTAATTCCTTGAAAACTCAATATAGAGCCAAATAAAGCCAATAGAGTCAGCAAATTCCTAGCATAATAGAATGGACATTGAAAATGAAAAAATTTACTAAAGGACGATAGTAACATAATAATAGAACTGAAAACCTAAAAAGCGATGTTACTTTTGTAAAAGTTGTTTATCATCTGCAAAAAAAATGTAGATAATTTCAATAATTTAAAAGATAATACCGACTTAGAGAGATACAAAGAGCTCAGAGGCTATGAATGTGATCAAGAAGGGAGAATTTTCAAGCGTAGAATTACTGTAATGTAATCAGATATGGGACAGGAAATGCAAGGAAGAAAAACTAAAGATCATTGGTAGAGAAGGACTAAACTTTTAAACCCATTATTTGAACGGCGGATATGATTCTGCTATTAAACAATATTAAATAAATTAAATAAAAAATATTCATAACTTTTTCAATGTTTTTAATTCTTGCGTTCATTTAGGTTGTTTCTTTACTATTTTCTTATTCTGTTATTTTTTCTTAGGATTGAAATATTATTAATTTATTTTGAGGATCTTCAATCTACATTGTTACAACTGATGATGGAGGCAGTTAAGATTAGGACCAAATTTATTATCTCGTGATTTATTTATTATTTATTAATATTGTTTTGGGTTAATCTATTTCAAGGTTGAGTTGTTCGTGGTTAATAAGAATTTCTCTAATTTAATTTGTCAGATTTCAGATAGTTTCTTCTTGTTTGACTATAACTTTATTTAATTTTTCAACTTATTCTTTTTCTATTCAAGAAGTTTCTGGGTCAACCATGTGCTTTCCCTAGGAAGAAGATGAAGAGTTTGATTATTCTAAGGCTAACTTTTTTTACTTTTAAATTAAATTGACTTTTCTTCTAGCCTTCTTAATTTCGGCCTTGCTAAGATGCTGTCTGATATTAAACTCCATTTAATTTTTAAACTAATTTTTATTAAATAGTAATAGGATTTTTAATAGCTATATTACTTCCAGTAGCAGTAATACATTCTTTTAAATATATTTTATTTAAATTAATCCTATTTTTATTATTTTAAATTAGTTATATAACTAGATTAAAATAGTTCTTTTTGTCTTTAATAGAAAAATTCAAATACTTTAGTCATTAGAAAAATGAAAGCTAGGAAAATAAAAATCAAATAATTAAAAAATTTAGCTCTATATCTTTAAACTTTTTAGTTTTTTCTATTAAAGAGATTAATATATATTGTACTAATACCCCTTAAACTATAACTCTTTTTTATTTAAACTATTTATAAAAAATAACTTTTATACTTTAGCTTGAATGATAATTAACTAGCTAAAATTAAGGCCAATAATTTAAGAGCTACTTTGTAAAAGTAGTCTCATTAATAGCTTATTACTTAATTATAAAATAATAATGCTTAACAAGGGTAAAATTTGAATCGATATACAATAGAAAGAAACATTTATTAATATATTATCAATGATAGCTAAGCAAGACTAATTATTTATTGTAATAGTCCACTTAATCTCTTTATCTCAGCTGATGTTTTACATTTGTATAAGCTTTTATAACATAAGATTAATTAAAATTATATCTATTTGGAGATAATTTAAAGATTCTTAAAGCAGAGTAATATTTTAAATATCACTAGTTTATACGAATCGTGATCAAGTTATTCATCATACCTTCATTTTATCTTAGTATTTTGTAAATTATTTCAAATATATCAGTTTAATCAACCAAGTAATAAACTCTTGACTTATTAAGGTTTATATTTAAAGGATATACCCTCCTTAATTTTTCTAGCATGCAACTTACTTTATAATGGTTTTAAGATATGAATCTGAATAATTCTTCAAGGGGGTTAAATAAATAGAATTTAAATAGAAAAGTGAAAGTATGAATTAATTAACATAACTATTAGCTATAATTTATTTTAACTATGTGAAATTATTTAGAATGAAACTAGCTTATTTTAGCTGAAATAAATATCATTAAATTAAAATTAAAATCCATTAATTTAACTATAAAAGGTAAGCCAAAAAAAAGCTAAAGAGATAATAAAAAAATAAATAGCGAAATTAGAATTTTGATATACGTATCTAATCCTAATTAAAGACTAAAGTAAAAGCATAATAGGGATAATCTTTATTAATAGTCATACTTAGTTGTATAGAATGGGCTATAGTTGTATTTTTAGAAAGATTCCTAATTCTACTTTCTAGTAATTCATTTTTAGTCCTCTTATTTTATGTGGAAATTATAAATATGAAAGAAAATTATATGGTCTAAACTATGTAACAAAAAGACTTATAGGATTTGCTATAGAAACGGGAAAATTTAAAAAAGAAAGGAAAACAAACTTAGAAGCTTAAGCTTTATAAGCTTCCATAAAGTTAGAATGAACTGCTTTAGAGTATATAAACCGTCAGCTATACCAAAGAAATCTAATTAAGTAAATGCAAAGTCTTAAAAAGAAATTTTGAATGAAAAGCTTAAAACAAAACAAATGGAAGACTTGAATTAAAGTTACGATGCTTGCATGAAAGTAATTCAAAACAATTTTGAAGTTTATTAATTTGCTCATAAAATGCTTAACTAAGTAAAGCCAAAAGTTTTTAATTCAATAAGATTTTGGTCATTAATATCTAAATACTTCGGCGGACTTCTTATTATAGAAATCTAAGTGCAAGTTAAAATTGAATGTATAAGCGAATCCAAACAAATAGCTTCAACAATAGAAATAAATCAAAGAAATTTAGTTACCCAATATCAACGGTATTTAGTAAAATAGTCAATATATTGTATCTCCTAAGCATATCATTTAATACAATCATAACTCTCCTAAAAAATATTGAAAGTGTAATGCACTCGTAAAATAGTCCATTTTCTAAAAATTTAGCAGTTACTAAATCATCTGGCATGGAAAAAAATTAGATACTTGTAAGGCAGCACCTTGGGAATTATTAAACTTAAAATGGTAGTCAAAGACTACAAGACAAGGAATGATTAAGAAAGCTAAATGCTTTAAAAGAAGAAGGAGGATTTTAATGACCCAAAAGGATTAAATAACTTTTCAAAAAGTCAAAATCCTAATAATTAAACTCCTATTTCCTTAAACTCTAGTCCTATATGAAAGAGGCAAAGCATATTGAATAAATTAGTAAAAAAAAGATCAAAGACTTCAAATTTTGAGCAAGTAAATACTTCTTATCAAAGTAGCCAATGACCATTTTAAAAGCTTCAAAATCTCAAAATAAAACCAGAAAAGATAAACTAAAAATCCAGTGACTTGAGAATTTAACTTACTAACTCACATAACTAAGAGGCAATAACTAAAGCTAGAGCAATTGACTAAGCTTATAAAATAAAAGAATTTTAAGCAGAAGCAAAAAAGAATATTATAAAGAACTAAATCTAAGTAGTCTAAAATAAAGCTGGTAACTAATAGCCTGCTTAAGAAAATAATTTAAATCTTAAAATCCCTTTTTAATAATAGAAGGTAGTTAATTTACCACTATGATGAACACAAAATTTAAGAGTAGAATATTAGTATTAAATAAGAAACTTACCAGATAAAAGAAAAAAATTAATTATAAGTGAAATAAATATCTTATAAAAGATATAGATCGAAATTCCCAAAATAAAGCAGATGTATCTTAATAAGTTAAGAATGACCATAATTAAAGTAATAGTCCCACTAAAAAATATTCAATAAAAAGATCTGATTCCTTAGCAAAAGCAGGAAGATTTAACGAAGAATAAGATATAAGAAGAAGCTATAATAGAAGAAAAAAAATAAGCAAAAGTTAAAAGAAACACTGATCTTAAAAAGTAAAATGAAGTAACGCAAAATAATAAGCAAACTATCAACTAAAATCAAATTTAGTAGAATGTCTAAGAATCCAAATAGACAATATAATCCTCAATACTAAAACAGCAGTTAATGGTAAAATTATAGAATAAAATTTCTTAATAAATTCCTAAAGAATTCAAGGAGCTCTGCTAATATTACAATAAACTCTATGAAGTTTCACAAAAGTAAAATCGATAGGAATTACTTAAAGTATAAATAAGCAAGGAAATTAAGGAAAAGGGCACCAAAATAATTAGTAATAAAAAAATGAAATAATACCTAATGATAAAGAAAAGTAAGATTCTGGAGATCTATAAAATCTGCATTAAACCTAGGAATAAAATAACTAAAAAACTCTTTTTAGCGAAGATCAAAGTGCTTTGCTTGAATCCTTTTTATAATAAGATTCAGATGAAGATAAAATGTTGAAGAGATATAAAATGAAAAATTGAGCTAATAATCTAGAAAAATAAATCACAAATAAGTTAATTAAAATGTTTAAAGGAATAATGGTATGAACATCCATTTAAGGATTTAAGCAGACAAGAAATTTAATTTTTAAATCAGAAAACAATACTTAAGTGACTGAGAAAGTACTCAAAGAGTATGGTTATTAAAAGCTTTTTTATGAATAGCAAATTGATTTTTCTTAATTATTATATCAAGAAATTTAAAATTAATTTTCCCATCAATTTCTAAAATTTCAACAGCAACTCAAATACTTTCTAGATATACTTAATGAATGACTGCTTGATTTACAGCTATAATTTCGAGTAGCTACCTAATAACTTTAAGCAATGGCTAGTAATCAAGTTTCATAAATATAGAGGAAACTAAAAATATAGAAAATCTCAGTTAATTTGAATAAAATAGAATTAGCAATTTTGGTTCTAACTCTATAACTGAGAAGAGGTAAGTAATTTATTCAGGCATTAGTCAATTATGCTCATTTTATTCTATATTTTAAGCAAAAATTTTGTTAGGTATATTTGCTTATATCCTGAAAAATGCAAGATTAAGCACTCATCAAGAGCTAATTTGGATATCTTGCTTGTTTTCGGTTAGCATCTTATAAATTCAAATTCTTCTTCGCTTCTTAACTATAGGAAAGAGATAAAGGAGAACATGAACTTTTAAAAGCAATATAATAAAATGAAATCATTTAGATTAACAGAATGTAAGCTATTTATAATGCAGATTAACAATTGATGGAGTTTCACATAAACCTTATTACAGGCCTTCGCATGTAAAAAATAATAGAATGTGAACAATTAAGTATGGAAGTGAAACAAAGACTCTATGATTTCGGAACTTTTATTTATTCAGCGCTAAAAAAAACTGAGTAGAAATGAACTTTTGGATTTTAGTATATTATTCTATTTTTTTTCGAACTTCTCCCTTAAATAACTCACATAGTTTATTGATAAAAATCCTTCTTATTGATGATTAAATTGAAGCTACTCATGCAAAAGAGTATAAAATTAAATAAATTACTAATATTCTTAACATTAACTAAAATTAATTTAATTTGAGCTATTAAACCAAACCATCGCTTCATTAAATTACTGACGATATAAAATCTATAATTGTATAAAGAAATATGTGAAGTATATGATTATGCCTTGCTATCTACTTATGATTCAATCTAGAATTTATATAAAAAAGTATTTTTATTAGTTGAGTTTAATGTTTAATTGATGTAAGCTATTTGTATAAACTAAGTACTAATTTATAATAAACTTAGTTATTGATAAATAGCAAAAATATAAAATATATTAATTGAGAGTTGATTATATATAAAGACTTAGTTATTAGTATTATAAATACAAATTTACCAGTTTAAATTTTATTTAATCCAAACAATTATTTTAATTTCTCCTTTCTCACAAAAAAAGCTAGCACTAAAAATAAATAATTTTAAATAGTTTTATAGTTAAGAATAAACTAGAAGATTACTTGTTAATGGATCTATAGCTTCTAAAGCTAATAAAGTAGTTATATAAATTATATCAGATAGATAATATTTTTAAAGATAAACTAATAAAATCGCTGCTAACTACAAAATGCAAAAGACTCTTAAAATAATTTAGTATAATACTAAAAACTTTTAAGGCTATTTAGTCATAGATAACTATTAATCATAATATCAATAAAGACATCGAGACTAATAAACAAAAAAGAGTTAAATTAACACTTTAACTAAGTTAAGAGACTAGTAATATAAAACTCTTATAGATATTAGAGTTAATAATTACTAAAGCTAAGATATAATAATTTTTAGTTTATTCATGTAATTTTAATATAACATGAGTAAAATCAATTTAATAGTTAATTGAAACTTCATAATAATTAATAATCTAAATAATCATAAAGCGAATAAATAAGAGATATCGTAGCTTTAATTAATTTTGTATATTTGTTTATAGTAATGATAATATGAAAATAAATTAGATTCTTAATACATTTATTACAAAATGCTAGGTTAATAAAAAATAAATTAAGGCTCTTAATATAAACTTAGGATATAGAGAATTAACATTAGCTCCTTAGTTAACTAAATAATCCTAAATTATTAAATTAAAATAATATGCTCAAAGTTTTAGTGTGGTTTGTTAAACTATAAAATCTATATTACTTATTAGAAAAAATTATTTTTTATATACAAGTGGCATTAATAAATCTAGTCATTAGTCTAAAATTTAAAAATTTAATTAAGTCAATGGAGAAACCAAAATCTAAGTTCTTAAGTAAATAAATAGACAGCGTATTTAATTTCTTAGATTAGTTGAGTATCAATGGTCGAAGATATAAATTATTAGGAAATTATCTTAGTAGTGATTTATATAGGAATATTGTATAATTGCATATATTGATATCTCTTTTGAATAATAACTAAATCGATTTAAGTTTCTTTGAAGCCAGTATAAATGAAGATGCCTCATGGTGTAACGGTTAGCACTTTGGACTTTAAAATCCAGCAATCCGAGTTCGATTCTCGGTGAGGCAATTTTTCATATTGAATTTATAAAAAAATAAAAAAGATGCTTAAAATAATTAAAAAAAGAAGTGCATCATAATACAAAAATGATGTAAATGATTACATCATAACGTTAAATATACTTAAAGCATAGCAATATAATCAAAGATGCTTTATATTTCTATAATAATAAATTATAATCCTAGAACTCTTAAGCTAATTAAATTGATAGTAATTCATTTTTAAACTAGTATTAAAAGTTATTCACTATATATTCCATATATTAGCTTAAATATAAAACTATTAAAAGCTTCTATTGATACTTTCTATAGATAAATGCTTAATTTTTTATAATTTTAATGGGATAAAATAAATAAAATTATAAAAGTTTAATTTTTTATTTTTCTAGCATTTGATTCACATCACGAAAAAAATTCAGAAATACTTTTATATAATTTTTAGTTATTTATATCAGATTACCTTTAAATACTTAAAAATAAATTATCTACCCTATGAAAGCACTAATGCAACAGAGATAAACAAAAATTAAAAAATAATTTTTTACATTAATTTATAAATAAAAAATATGAAAGTTTTAATTAAACTTTTTATTTTTGCAAATGCTTGGTAATTTTAGCAGCGAAGAAACTTTATTATTAAATTATAATAAAAAACATATTCAACCAATTTATTAAGCAATGCTAAATTTATTTTGTCTTTATATTTTATTAAAATTTAGACCAACAATTAAAAGATAAAATTAGAGAGTATCTAGTAAATCAAATTTTAGATATTCTCATATATTAAGAAATTTAATTGTTTTTCTAAATTTTTGCTTCACTTTTTGCTTCAGTTTGAGCTTTTCTCTTAATTGTTCCAAATTTTTTTTTAAGTTATAGAAGAGATGGCTTTCCTTCGTATATGAACTTTCATATTTATCTCATAACTTCAGGCTATGGATGTTCTAAAAATTCTGGCTTTAAAATCATAGTGTAAACTTGGGAGATATGAAATCACTAGTAAGTCTCATAAGTAATAGTTCTTAAAATATCTTATCCAAACTCGGATTTTACATACTAATACATATTTTAAGTATTAAGGCCTGAGATTTCTTCTTTTTATTCTTCTGTTATATTTAAGTCCTCAAAGGCCATTTTGATTTCTTCTTATCTCTATTTTCGATAGAAATCTAGAGTTTGCTCAACTAAATAAATATATGTAACTTCTTATTTTTATATACCTTTTGTTCTTTTCAGTTTGTCTTGATTACTCATGACTCATTTATAAGAAACTCCATATATTCTTTGAATCTCTGAGCTATTTATTATTCTAAATTTATGTGGCCTTTCATTTTCATCAGGAACTCTTCGCTATTTAGTTAATCCAGTAGTTGCTTCTTCATAAGTTCTAAGTGGACCATATAAGCAATCTTAGCATACCTTTCTAGAAGTGATATAATCTTATTACAAGTCATTACTAAATTTCTAGCATTGGAGCATAAATTTTTATACAAGTTTATATACAAAAATTTTCATTTCTATTCCAAATTTAAATTTTATTTCATTTCCTTATATCTTTAGTTTACAACTTCTACTGGAAAAGAATTGAAGCATGCTTATTGCCACATTTCTGAATTTCATCCAATTTAATATCATTCTCTACAAACCTTTTGTAAGGTACCTGCGATTTCTCTTCCAGTGAAGAATTTGAAAGCTTGTAGAAACACTCTTTTATAATTGCTTGGCTTAGTTTCAAGAATTTTGGTTAATCACTATTCTTGGAATTAGCTTTGATAGTTAAGAATAATTTTTTATTCTTAACTTTCATTAACAACTTTTTGGACTTATTAAAATAACTCTTCAGATATATTATGGCATTATAGGATTTTAACATGATACCATTACAGTTTTTTTAAAAAGCAATTTAAATCCTCAAAAGAAATATCTTTATGTATTTCTAATGTTTACACTATTATGTATCTAAAATCCTAAAGTGGCTTCCAACAAACTTAGCACCTTTTATTATATTTAATGGCTATTCTAGTTAACCAATTTTTATCCTGTTCTTTATATTCAGACGTATTAATGTCGCCTCTTTATTCACTCTCTGGCTTATTTTTTTGTTCATTTAAGAGTTTTATAAAATAAGAAGTTTCTAGTAAAATTCCCTGATAAATACGCATTCTGTTATCCATTTTCTAAGTAAATTTGTTCCTCTTTATAATAAGCTAAAAATAGATAAACTCTCGACTATTATATTCTACACTTAGATTTATAAAAATATCACTAAATTAAACCATTCTCTATATGGTAAAAACTTAGTGCAAAATATCAAAGCATCATATCATCAACATAATATATAGAGTTAATGATTTCACATCATAAAAATTTACTAAATTATTATTATTTTATCAATAGAGAGCAGGATGATAGATGTCCAACTTTCATTAGATTTATACATTTAATATAAAAGCTAATTATTATTTAAGAAAATGTTTACATTAGTTAGTTTAAGACTAAGCTTTAAATAAGTGGGAAAATGCAATCGAAGATTTTTTATTGTTTATACGAAGAATGTTCTATAAGGTTTACACTTTGATGCCTTATTAATAAATATTTATATACTTACTTAAAAAATAGAAGAAATAAGACATTTTAGCCTTGCAAATGTAAAAAATTAGATTGCTTATAACTTTAACTTTTTTAAAAGTTTTAAGAAAAGAAATTATATAATGAAAATTAAGAGTAAGCAACTAAAGGAAAAAAATTAAAGAATTGTTTATGCTTAAAATCTTTAAAAGTTAGGAAGCAAACTAGCAATTTAACTTAGAATAAATAACTTTTATTCCTAAATACTCTTCATTAAATTAGGGATCTTAGCAAATAGAAAATTTAATAAGCTGATTTTAAAAAATAATCAGCTTAAAATCTTCTAAAATTAGCTCCATCTAAATTTCTTGGATATGAAAACTGAATAGAACAGTATTAAAATATTTTTGAATAAAAATAGCGAAATTTGAAGCTGAAGTAGCAAAAGCAAACGTGAAAACTTTTAGTAAGATAAAGTAAAAATTAAAAAATAGTAAGTGACACTAGAAAATAAAATAGGAAAACTTCAAAAATAATCTAATAAGAATAAAAATAATTTAACTTCATATCCATTACAAGAAATTTGAAGGCAACTAAAAATTAATTTTATTTTAAGAATTAAAAATTGATTAAGTAGCTCAACATCGATTTCTTTCTTTTATACTCAAATGAAACTTAATCAACTAATAAGATTAAACTAATTATAAGTCACTAAAAATGTTCAGATAATTTTATAAAATTAATAATAAACCAATTTCTCAGTCTTTAGTAGTCAATAATAAAAATCCTTCCTTTTTAATTTTTAATTCTAAAAGAAAATAGTTAAGCTTCTAAAGAGAAGGTATTGATATTTAATGTAATAAGTTTTATTATCATCGCTAATTCTTTTTAATTGAATAGTTTTTTATTTATACTATCCATCTAGATATTATTAAGTGGGCTAACAATTTTAATTATAAAATGTATAATTATATTCTATTATTAAATCTTAGCTTTTATAGTAAAAATTAATAAGCATTAATTAATGATAATATGAATAAAGATTATAATAAGAGCAAGTTTTAATAATAATCTGGTAAATATAAGCATTTAGTTATATAATAAAGTAATTTAGTTAAAAAGAACTGCTATTATTAATATCTATAGTATAATCTAATTTATTCAATGCTTTATCATTTTTTACTATGATGCTCTATCTTTTATTTATATTAAAAAGTCTAAATGAAGATAGCATGTTTATGCTAAAATTTAGGATTTTTACTATTTTTTTATCTTTAAACTCTCATTAACTGGGAGACATAAAGATTAGTTTTGATATACTTTGCTTGGAAAATTAGCAAAAATAACTTCAAATGTAAATTATCCAAACTTGAAGAATCTTAAATTTTAATATTCTAAATTAGTTTCTTCAATTATCTACTGAAAATAACTATTAATCCCATTTATTCAACAAATACTAAATATAAAGAAATATATTTTAGTAATATTATTAATATCCTTAGATTAAGATTAAATACTAAGTCTTTTATAAAAACACTAGATAAGCTAATTAAAAAAGATTTAATAACTTAGTTCAAATTTTTATAAAAATTAGCTAATTATCTATATAAAAATAATTAGAATAGTAATTGTATTTTCAGTTAATGTATCTACATAATGAGTATATAGTAGATATTGTTCCTTAATAATAATACCTTTAAGTATTTCTAGTAAAATAAAAATAGATATAATTTAGTATTATAAACTCTATTTTTAGTATTTGCTTAAAAGAATAACCTATATAAATCACAAACACTTTAGTATAATTATTATTCTAAAGCTCATAGGCTAATAAGGCATTAATGTGTGCTTTATATTAATAGTTTTAAATATTTTAGTTAAAAAAATTGATTGAATACTATCTTTCAGGGAACACATCTAAATGAACAGCAAAGATATATGTAATTTTAGACTTTTTTAGGTTATATAGCTAATTTAAATTTTTAATAGATAACTACTTTATTTTTCTTCTAATCATTACTAACTTAATGTGTAACTTAAGAGACATTCTTGGTGTCTTTCGTTATCAATTTAGTAATTTAGTAATTTGATAATTTCTTTTTATTCATCAATTTGATTTCTTTTGCTTTAATTATTAAAATTTGTATATTAAACTAGAGATGAAAAGTTTTAATACAGATATAGAACTATTAAAGTAGACTTAAATAATTGAATCTAGTACTAAAATATTAAATTAATTTAGATTTATATTTAGTTATTAGTCTTTGCTAGCCTAGTATATGGGATAAACTACTTTAACTATGTCTTTTAGTTCCTATTCTTTATACATTAGAATATTTTATAGAGGAATAAGATAGATTAAAATATTGTCCAAGGAGTTAAGAAATAGTTGGGTAGAAATAATAAAGAAGCATGAGGAAAAATAAATAATTGAGTAATAAATTTCTTTGATAGCTACACTTTAGTTAGCTTAAATAACTATAATTACATCATAATATAGATGAATGTAAAGTATTTAATACTTGATTTAAATATAATTAATAAAATTATTAAGATGAAATAGAGCGACATGAAGTTGAAAATTGATGCAAAGGAATTATAGAATATGCTTCAGTAGTAGAGAGCTATACGAAAAAGAAACACTACGGGATAATAAATGAGGCTTCATAAGCTGCCAGATGACTAAAATGAATTATTGCAAAATATTAACTCTACTTTAGTCATCAAAAGCATTAATTAAGCTTCCACTAAATCTCTAAAGGATCATTTTCAGTAGAGGAATAAGCTTCAAAATAAAAATAATTTAAATCAAAGTTACGATAGCAGCTTAAGTAGCCCATTTAACAACTAATTAAAATAAAATTCTAGCACCTAAACTTAAAAATTTCCTTCAAATAATTAAAATTTAATTCAAGGAGTCTGGAAAGATTTTGATTCACATTAGCTTAATGTCTCAGCAGGAAACATTCCTTCTAATATAAAAAACAAGTCTAAACTTAAAATCAACTCTAGTTCTGAAAAAATTACACCCTAAAGCTAATTTATAAATAATACTTTACCAAACATCTCAAATAAGCTAAAGAGCATACATACCCTTTCAGCACCAAAGTTATTAACTCAAAATTAAAACATAAAAAATAATTAATAAAATTTGGAATAAAACATTTCCTGCTTGCAAATCCCATTAATTTCCACTAATAGTGAATTAGATATAATTTATGAAAATCAAGAATCTAAATCTCCTTTAAGTGCCTAAGTTGCATAGTCCTTATAAAGAATATCCAATACTGCACACATACCTAAAAAGGTTAAACTTCGAGATATTAATAAAAATTGGTGTGAAGTAGAGGAATTTTTCGAAAGAAAGCGTGCAAAATCTCAAAAAATAATAAATTAGAAGGATTTGAAAAAGTTGAGCGATTTTCGCTCTTAAAAAAAGGAAATAAATTTGCAGACTTAAAAAATTTTAACATAACCTGTTTCCTTCTATATTGAAATAACTGAAAGTCCAGAGAAGACTTTAAATAGTGAGATTCAATAATAAACTGCTCAAAATTAAGATTTATATAATTCCGAATCCGAGTTTGAACAACAAATAAGATCGATAAATAATTCTATGAAATCATATAAAAACCTCAATCCTAATCAAATTGCCAGTAAAAAAGGAAGTTGTAATATCGTTTCTCAAAACAAGCTTTAATAGACTAATATTGAATAAAATCTTAATCCCCATTACAAGTTTTAATTAAGCCCATAAGTTATTCAAAAGAACCAAACTTTCTAACTTCCGCTTACTTAATAATAATCTGAAAAACATAAATCAATATCGCCAATAAGGACAATAAATAAAAATTCTTAAAGTTCAACATAAATTATATGAAAAAATCCCAGAAAATTTACTTATCATACAGGAGTTAATTAACATAACTAAGACTTTTAAACTAAAGAAAATGAAAAGCTATTAATTGAAGAAGAGAGAAATGAAAAGAAATAAATCTAAAGTTAAGAAAAAAATAATTAAGAAAAAGATTAAAATTAATAATAGTCAATTGATCAATTTCTTCTTTCACTAGGCAAAGAACAAAGCTTTAGTAAAAATAATTAAAAAACAAATTTATAAATAGAAATTTCCAGCTTAGAAGAAAATAATTAACAATATGAATCTAAAGATTTAAACTCTATCTAATCAAAAATTCCTAAACAATTTAAAGAATTGTGCAATTTCTACAATGCGAAATATAATAAAGAAAAACTCACCGATATTTAAGAAGAAAGCGTTGATACTTAAAAATCCAAGTTAAAAAAAACTAAACTTCAATAATAGGAAAAAAAGACAAAAATTAATAACTTGAATAAATTAAAAAATAAGCTTCATTAAGAAAACTAAATAGAAAAAGAAAAAATCTTACAATCTTAAAACACCTATTCTCCATAAAAACACTCAAAGATTCATTAATGGCGATTCAACTAGAATAATTTTAACCTTTAGCAGTTCAGAATGACCAATAGCTACTTTTATGATTCAGCAAATAATCCTTATATTAAAGAAGCCGAAAGTTAGAATTTAGAAGAGAATTAAGACTTCTAAACTTAAAAAGGTAATTCTAAATTAATCTTTAAATAATAATCTAATTTTGGAATTGAAGATTAATAACTTCTCTAATAAATTCAAGAAGAGCAAGTTAACTAATAATGGGAGATGTTTCAGTAAAAAGAAGACTGAAAATAAAACCAAAAAACATTAGTCAAATGGCTGAGAATTCTTTCCAATCAGACATTTTAAAATCTAATTTACGAAGAAAAAGTAAATTTTTAGGATTTAATTGGTAAAGAAAGCAAAAGTGACGATAATACTAAATCACAAAATTTTTCTCTTCAGTTGGAATATTTTAATTAAATATTTTAGTAATGAATATCAAATCTGAAGAATAACCTTTATTAGTTGCCAGTTTCTTTGCACAACTGACTAGCCAAAAGTTTTATAAACATAAAGGACAGCAAAGATTTTGAAAATTTAACTTAGTATGAGAAAATTAGGATCTAAAACTTCAATAACAGTTCTAATGCTGAAAGAAGGTAAATTTTTTAAATAGACTTTAGTCAATAATGTTGATTATTTTCTTTATTTTGACTAAAACATTTATTGCCAAGTTTTGCGCTAATTCTCAAAAGTGTAAAATTGAATTAACAACAGAAGCAAATGTGGATAACTTACTAATTTTCGGTAGTATAATTTAGATCTAAATTATCTTTCTCTTTTTAACAACAGGAAGAGATTAAAATGAATTTTAGATGATAAGAAACGACATTAAAAAATGAAATTATTTGAAAAAATATAGTGTAAGCTAATTCATTTATAGAGAAATTATGATGGTATTTCACACCAGCTTGTTACAGGTGCTAAAATGTTGAGATTTATTGAAAACGAGAATTTTCTACCGGAGATATAACAAAAAATAAAGGAATTCGGTGCTGAAGTTTATAATACTTTGGTAAAAGTATCCAGTGAGTGATTATGAACATTTTAATATATTTTAGGATTTACTTAATCTGTTTTATTAATTCCTGGCTTCTTAATTTTAGTTAAAGTAGTAAAGCTTTAAGCTGAAATTTCTAGTTTATTACTTTAATTAAAAGCTATTTATAAAAATTTCTTCTTAATTAGTTCATAATCTAGCATTAATATTTATAAAACGAATATTCTTTTTTATAATTTATTATTAAACTAGAATAAATACACTTTCTATATAATTTATTTATCTTTTTAAGGAAAATAAAAATCAAAAGACATAAAGAATATCCTTAGCATAAATAATAATAATAAAATGTTCTAAAGTATTATTGAGTATATTATATAATTTTATCGATTTAAATTGCTTATAAGTTTAGATTATTCTTTTATTTCAACACTAATTTTTTTTCTTGTAAAATATTTCAAGTTGATTAAATTTATTATTAAAAAGAAACTTACATCTCCATTTTCTCTTTTCAATTTCATTATAGCTATTATTTTTTATTTTTTAGTATCTTTATTGATAATTAAATATAACTATAAAGATTTGCATATATTAAAATTTTAAAAACTTTTATTAAGTTTAATTAAAGAAAAATCTGAATAGTTACTCTATTATTAATAATTTTATATTTATTAACTGTATAAAGTTATTAGCTTCTTAAAATTAAAAAATTATTATTTCATAGTTAATTAAATTATTTAAATATAAAATATTCCTATTATAATTTAGATTTCTTTGGAAAATAAAGAGAAAATTAATGTTTTAGTTGTTAGTAGCTTAATTTTATAATTTATTCTCCTTTTTAAAGGAGATCTATTAGTTCTTATAATTTGTATAAACTAGTTGCTTTTATTTATATATATCTTTCTTTATAAAAAGACAGTCAATAATTTTTAGGCTGAAAAATAAACAAATTTGGAGAAAGAGGAAATTAATTTTAATTTTTGATAATTATTTGGTTCAAACATATTTAATTGGAATAAATAATTAAAAAATAGTTTTAAAAGGTTCTAAGATCTAACTTAAACTAAATGTATTTAAATATTACTAAATCTCTACTAAACTTTAATCTTAAGTTTTATCTTTTAATTATTTTTTAGAATTAAATTATAAAGTTTGGAATATCATCTTTACTTATATTTGTTTTTTAATATATATTTGAATAATAATAAAGTTTATATTTATTTCTAGTAAAATCTTTTAACAAGTGAGAAGAAGGAATAAATTATTTCTAAATATGCTTTTAAATATTTTTAATAGCTACATAATTATTTTTCTTAATTATATCATTTTTGATAGAAATATTTGAATAGAATCAAATTAAAAGAAAGTTAAGTTATTCTTTTATAAGGCTTAAAGATAAAATTTATTTCTAAGTTAATTTTTTAAAAATGTTAACTGAATTTTGAAGAACTTTTCTCGGAAATGTAAATAGATTGGACTGAAAGTTTCTCTTCAAATATTAATAGAAATTTAAATTTGAAGCTAAAAAAGTTATTTATAAGTAAAATTGTTTGATCTTAGATTTAGATGTTTAATTAATTATTTTAAAGATTAAGAATTAAAATTTAAATAAAAGGAAAGGAAAAATCTAATTTTAAATGTTTAAATCGTAAATAAGCTTTTGTTAAAATTAAATTAATAAAAATCTGGTAATTCTTATTAAACTACTAATTTGGATGCTTTAAAAAAGATAGGCTTGATAGATTTGTTAAATTTAAAGGTAAATATTTCTTTTTAGCTTTACAATTTTCAGCTTAACTTAAAGAGAATTAATTTGAGATGAAAATAATTAAATAAAGCATTAAATACTAAATAGTTATAATGTCTCTCTTTCTAACTTAATAAATAGTTTGTTATATTTTAATAGATGTAAGAATATAAACTTAAATTCTACTTATATAGATTTATAGGTTTTATAATATTTAATTAAGATTTTATTTATTTAAAATTTTAAAACTCATAAAAAGCAATAAAAGTTTTCATTTTTTAATATATTTATTCAAATTAAATTTTTTTTATTAACTAAAATAAAATACCTTTATTTGCAAAATTTTATAAAAATTAGTAATAACAAAAAAAGTATAACTTGATTTAATTTTTTAAAATAATAAAAAATATTTTAATAAAAACCTTTTAAATAATACTTTTTATATAATTTTTAAATTTTTGTTTAAGATATTTTTAAATGTAATTTTATACTTAAAACTAATTACTATTAAAAATAAATTCATCAATTTTTCATCAAAAATAATTTCCAAGGGCCCTTCAAAATATTAACTTTACTAAAATGTTTAAAGTTAATTTTGCATATTTTAAATAAATAAAAGTAATTACTTAAAATTAAATATAGATAATTAATAGAATGCAATAAAATATAAAAATTAATATTTCTTATTAATTTACATGATTAAGGTTTAAAAAATTTTAAATTGTAAATAAATAATTTAAAATATAATAAATACTTTTAGTAAAATATAATTAAAATAATATAATTTCTATTAATTTATATAACAGATAGTTATTCTACTATTTAATATTAATTATAATATTTAATTAATTATTTAATTATTTTTGTTAATATATTTACATTTCTTTTTAAATTAAGTTAATACTTTTCTTTTATTTTTTAAATTATAAATAACTTAACAAATATTTTATTATTAAAACAATTTGATTGAATGATAATATAAATTTATCATAATTTAATTAAAAATTGTATTTAATAAAATTACATAGCAAATGGAATATAGTATATTTAGAATAAATTATAAATATATTGAAACTTATAGTCTAAAATTATTAGATAAAAATAATTTATAAATAACTTAAATATTTGCTAATTAAATTTTTACAATTATTTTAAATAAAAATTTAAGATTTTTAGTATAATTTAAGATATAAATATTTAATTTTTTAATTGTAAATTAAAGCAAAAATTAATAAATTTGTCTTATCTATAAGATTAAATCTTAGAAATTTTTTTAATTATTATGTTTTTTACTTAATGAAAAGAGTAAAAACTAAATAATAAAAAATTGATTATTTTATTAAAAATATATTATAATTTAAGAATATAAATAAAATAAATTTTTTTTACTTGCATGATTAAAATAATTAGTAAATATAATTTAAACAGGAAAATCATTTTTTGATATTTAAAACTTTTATTTCATTAAAAGTACTTTTATAAATTATATACAAGAAGGTAATCATTTTAAAGCATATTTTTAATTATTTAAAATTTTTAATTATATTTTATTTTATAAAAACTACCTTTTTAAAAAATGCTAAAATTTAATGAAGAGTGAAATCACAATATTTAATATAGTAACTGTTTGATATAATTTATAAAATTTTAAATAAAAATAATTTATCATATAATTAAAAATAAAATTTATATAAGATTATAATATCTTAACATAATTATCTATGAACTAAAATAAAAAATTTTAGATTTTTTATTATCAATTGAATTTTTAAAAAAATATATGACAGCTTAGTATACTATATCTTTTTTTAAAGTAATATATTTTTATTAATTATTTCTAAATAATTCTTGATATTAAAATTTTGACTAATTTAGGATTTTTTTACTTAGATAATTTAAAAATATTATCTTAAATCTTTTAATTTTTATTCTTTATATATATTTTTTGTTTTTCATAATTTTTTCTATTTTTTATTCTCTTTGATTAAAAGTAAAAGCATAATAAATAAGTATAATTAAAATTAATTTTCTATATAGAATAATGTTAAATATATTTAAAGTTATATTCTTAATATAATAAAGCTAATATATTAAAATTATTTAACCTATTTATATTTTATTAAGTTTTACTTTTTTTAATTTAATGTCTAAAAATTAGATTTAATATTTAAGAATTTATTAATGAGTATATTAGAGATATAAAATAGTTTGAAACAAATAAATTAGCCTAAATAAAACAGAATAGAATAAATAGTAAAATAAGTTTATAAGATTTAATTGTGAGATTTTATGATTTTTTCAAAGATTTAAAGTCAAAAGCCTAAATAAAGTTTATTTTATATATTTATTACATTTTAAAGTGATATAGATATAAGAAAATTAATTTATTTTAATTTATTATATTTTATAAGAGAAAAAATCTTTAAATTAATTGTAACGAAAATTAAAAAAAGCTACAATAATAATAAAAATATTAAATTTTAGTTAAAGATTTATAATAATCTTATAAATACTTAATCTTTTATGCAATAAATTAAATAGCTTTGTAAGTTAAAATAAACATATATCAAAAAAATTAAGAAGTATTCTTTTTCACATTAACTTTAACATTAAAATAAAAACCATTTAAAATTTATAAAATTTAGTAATAAAAATTAATTTTATAATTTCTTAGATTTATTTAGTCATTTATTAAATTAAATTCAGCTTAGAAACTTTTATTAATTTTTTTGGCTTCTAAATAAAAAAAATAAAAAATGAATATATAATCATTTGTATATATTATAGAATGAGATGCTTGGGCAAGAGAATACAATAATTTAAACAATTAATTTTCATATTAATTTACTTAGCTGTAGTAAAGTTTAAGATTTAGTAGGGAAATAAAATTAAAATTTTAATTTAAAGCAAAATTAAATAAATAAATAGTTTCAATATCTAACAATTAAAAATAAATTAAATTTTTTGTAGTGAAAAGTACTAGATTGGATAAATAAAAGTAAAAATAAAATGTTGTATTTTATTAAGCATTTTCTTCAACTAAGAATTTTATAAATTAATATTTTATAAAGAATAATAAAGTATCTAAAATGGAATAATCTATTCGCCTTTCCAAAAACCAAATTAAGAACGCAAAAAGGAAAGCTGCGAAACAAATGCAGAGACAACAACAAGAAGAAGATAAATCAAGTTCCTCCTCTGAAGGAAAAATCATAATCGGAACAATAGAATCGAATCCAGTAAAGGTATAAAAATAATCCGAAATATAAATATAGCTTGACCAAATGAAAACAATAATACAAAATTATTAGGAAACAATTTACAACCAAGGGGAAAAAATAAGAGAACTAATGAATACTATCGAAGATTAAAATAACGAGCTTCTAATAATTAGACGATAATTGATTTAGAATAATCTAGTCACGGAATAGTAACTATATGAATAATCTCAATCGAATTTTAAGCAAGAACAAAATATGATTATCGAAAATGTTTCTACATAAGCAAACGTTTAAGAAAAATAGAATGACTAAAAGATTAATATAGATTTAATCAAAAGAATCGATTAACTTGAAAAAAAAGTATTTCTGAAGAGATTCAAGAAAAAACAAGGCAAACAATGCTATTATTGCAAATCAAAGTGACACTTATTACAAAATTGCGATTAGTGAAGATAAATTTAGATAAAAGAACAATAAAGAACGTTAAGCATACTCAGCAGACTCTGAATAACCTAAACAGGGATTTACAAGAGAAAACTATTCACATAAAAGACAGAAGATCCTCTGTGGTTCCATCCACATAAAAAAATGGCGTGGTATCCATCCACGCTAAAAAAATGGTAGCAAAAACCTGGTTGAAAATCCAGGGAATGCTAAACTTTAATTACTTTTAGTTTACTATTATTATTATTATTAATATTTTATAATTTAAATTACTTTTTGCTAAATAAATGCAAATTTGAACTTTTATCTTAATATTTATAATTTTATATATTAAAATGTTTTTTATTTCTATTTAAATTAAATTATTATTTTTATATTATAAAACTAGAATTTATATTTCTTCATTTTCATAAGTTAAATAATATTTCTATTTTTATTTTATATACAATCTATTGAAATATACAATCCAAAATTCATTATTTTTTACTTTTTAACTGAAAAATTTCTATTTATAAGAATTTAGTTTTTTACTATAAAAATTATTATTTTCATTTTTAAATTTATTTTTTATATTTTTCTTCATTCTCTTATAAATGAAAGGAGAAATTTCCTTCTAAAATCAATTTTTTCATTAATTAATTAATTTTATTTTTGTTTTCCACTTAACTTATAATCAAATTTAAGATATATCGAACATTAAAAAACATTTGTAATTAAAAAAATGTTTTATTAATAATCTCTTTAGATTTTCTGTTTGATGAAATTTGTTTTTATTCATCTGACTTTCGTTTTTAAGCATTTACCTTCAGGGTTCTTAAACTTTTATATTTATTCTTTAAATAAACTAGAATTAATAATATCTTAAAATTTTTTTATCTTTCTAAATTATGTTGACTGTTTCACACAAATCATTATGAAAATTTAGTGTTTGTATAAAAACTTAGGATATGATTTAGCTAGTAATAAATATAAATAAAAATTATTTTATAAAATAAATGCTCTAAATATCATCCTTTATTTGTGAATACTTAGTAGTATTTATACTTTATTAATTTTAATTAGTTATTTTATAAGGAAATTATAAATATATTTTATGCTTTAATCCCAAAATCATTAGTTGTTTAGCAGATCATAAGAAAATTCTCTCTTCTTCATTTTAAGCTGATTAAATTTGCTTTTTTCTCTCTAATTTTCACTATTCTTTGAAGTTTCAGAAATAGATTTAATTTAAATCTAGCTGTTTTCTCTTTCTATCAAATCAATAATGTATTACCTAATTTCTCTAAATTATAAGTCTTTTAATTTTTACTCGTTAAGCTACTATTTTAATTTTTTAGAATTGGAAAGCTTTTTTAAGTTCTAGATACTAATAAAATTTTACTCATTAGGCATTCATCCTTTTTCAAAATATCCTTCATAATATCCTAGTTAACTTATAAAAGTTCTTCCATTTCCAAGAGGTTTTCATTACTCACTTACTTATCCAATATATTCTATGTTTTTCTGGCCCCGCAAAAAATGTTTACTTCCCTTAGAATTAACATCTGTCTTCATTTACTTTTATATTAACTTAAGAATTTCGTTAAATTGCTCATCGTCTACATACAAATATGGAATATTAATCTCTTAATTTATGTTTTCAAAATATATAAATTGGCTTTTTTTTATTAGATCTTTTTCATAGATAACTTCCTGAACTGACTTTTCTTTCAAATTTATCAAAATACCCTCACCATCTTTAAAGTTATTTCTGAATATTCCTTCATAATAATAACTTTCAGTTATAATTCTCCCAATCCCTTCTAAATTATTATTTTAATCAAATTACCCCACATAACTTATATTATCTTAATAAATTTCATTCACTTTTAGTTTGTTATCTTAAATAACTGCTAATTTTTTTTGGAATTAAGAGATGAGATAAAAATAACTTTGCTATTTAGGATTTAATCTTTCAAAATCCATATAAGGAATTTCTTCTATTGTATTTGCTCTTTCAATTTTTTAATTATTAGCCTCTTGATTTAAAGATGATGTCTAAATTTCTTCTTAAACTTGATTATTCTAAAAAGTAGTGGTATTTTGTGTTTATCCGCATTAACTTTAGAATAATGTAAATGAGTTTTGATTGTCGCCATTATCTACTATTTAACTTTAATTTGTATCCTAATATAGATTTTAACCTGAATCTACATATAAAATCCTATCAGTAGTATAATCTTATAAATTGATTTCTATATTTCTAATATTCATTTAAGTTAATTATTTAAAATCCTTTCTTTTTTTTTCATCTCAGTGAAGTAACAAAAAAAGAAGTATTTGCACATTTTAAAATCCTTCTTGACTTTCTATTTAGTAATGCTATATTTGTCTTCCTATTTCTTCAAATAAATCTTAATTGTTCCTTTATTTCTCATTCAGTTAAAGATCTCTTTAGCTTTTCAATGTTGCTAATTCAAGTAAAGTCATTCCTAATGAAAAAGCATCAGATTTATAGTAGTCATTTTATTGACGATTAACCATTTATGGAGACTAATATCCAAGAGTTCAGGCTTAAAAACTTGGACCTAATATTTTCATTTATGGATCAGAATAGTCAAAATCTGCTATTTTTAGGTGTCCTTAAGAGGTTACAAAAATATTAGCAGGTTTAATATCAGAATGGTATATGCTCAAATCCTACAGAAAGGCAAAAGCTTCTATTAAAAACTGAGCTAACTAATAAAAAGTTTCTAAGTCAAAATATTAGCCGCCTCTCTCTTTTATTAAATCCCATAAAGTTCCTTTTTCGCAATATTCCATTTCTATTCAGAAGATTTCATCTTATTAATTCTTATTATAATCATAAATTTCGCAGCAATACTTCTTAAATTATAATGGTCTACTTCACAATTTTATTATCACTCCTTCTATTTATCTTGTTTTATTTTTTTACCATAATAATTTCAAGATTCTATTCTCCTTTTTACTATTTTGAACTAGAACTATTTTCATTTGCTAGTCACTGCCATTAGATTCTGTGATGGTTTTAATAAATTCATAATCAGGAAATTTATTTTATAGTTTTCAAAGATTCAACTTAGTTTTCTATTTCAAATGGATATTGAAATAAGCTTTTATATTATCATTTAAAGCGCTTTCTAAATTTTGACGTCTCAAATTTAAATTAAACTAAATAATTACATTCTTCCACTCTTAGCTGCTTTCCTCAAAAACATATTACAATCTCTCTGATGAAATCTTGCTTAACAAAACACTTTATTTGAAAATTTCCAGCGTCAAGCAATCAAAATGCATTCAGTATAGAATGCGTTTTTGATTATCGATAAAAATAATAATATGAGCTTGTTTTTAATTTTGATTTAAAGCTTATTAAACTTCTTTCTTAAAATAATATATTCTATTTTCTTTTATTGAGCATTTTAACTCCTCTTTATCTAGCTAACTTTAGATATCCTCAATAAATCCCTATAGAATTCCATATTAACTATTCTTTAATTAATCCCCCAAAAAATGTTCATAAATGAGTTAAAGAATATCCATTTCATCTAACTGTTTAATCAACTTCTCTTTATTTTCTAAATTCTGAAGAAGCTACTCACAATATTCTAGTATTTACTTATTAGGAAACTTTATAAAGTTAGTCAATTTAGATTGAGGATTATCGGTTATTTGAAATAGGACTATTCCTAAAGACTGATAATTTTATTAAATTTATATTTTTTAAGCAAAATTTCAAGTGTCAAAAGCATTTTCTTAATCGGTACTGATTACAAGAGATAGCAAATTGTGCTCAATTTTTCACTCAAGTTAAATATCTGCAATACCGAATAAGTGCTCTAGAGGAATTATATATAGTATATTTTATTTCTCCTAAAAAAGTACTATTTCATGACTGCTTAACTAATATTCTTTTTCTGCCTAGCTAATTAGTTTTTATAAATCCTCAAAATTTCTATTATAAATAAACTAAAATGCTTCTTAGCTATTTATTAGTTAGCTTTTCTATTTCTTTTCTTATTGCATTAATATTCTAACAGCTTTATTTTTCTTACATTTTTAAACAAAGATAGCTTGCAATATTTGGAGAAAGCTATATCCGCACAGCAGTAACTAGATAACTTTCACTCTCAACTTTTCTTGTACTTGCAATTTTTATATTGTATAGTGTATATTTATCTCCTTATCATTAATGAACTCATAGTAGAATCTTTAATCTTTACAATAGCTATTTTTTAATTTGTATAATGAAAAAAAGTGATAATCCTCGCGTTTTAATTTTTGCCATATTTATTCCTTAGTTAAGCTTTCTCTTTAGACATAATTACTCTCATTAATAATAGACTTCTAGTTAGAAGAGTTATAGTTCATAATTATTATATAATAGCTTAATTTAGAATTTAAATTAGTTCTTATTTAAATTAAATTTTACACTCTTTAATCTTTATTTCCTTACTATTATTATCTTTAATTTTAATGCTCAACTACTGCTTGTTTCCTCTAAGCTTTATATTTTATGCTAGTGACAGGATAAATATTTTAAAATTTATTCTTAAAGCTATATTTATTAATCAATATATGAGAAAAATTAAATAGCTAACGACATAAGAACTATAAGCTCTATAGTTATCAAGAACGTTTCTATTATCTTAAAGATCTAATTACTTTAAAGGTTCTAAATGATATATTTATTAATATGAAGCTTCATGAAATAATATTGTTCAACTAGAGTTAATAAAATAAATCTAATATTTATCTTTTTATCTATTAATGCATTGCTATTGCTTTATCAGCCTAGTAATAATAATTTAATATTCAAACAATTAAAATTAAATGAGAATTTAACTTTAGTCAGATAATTTAATTGTATAATTAACAGCTTTTCATTGCTTAATTATCTTATATCAGTTCCTTTAGAAAGGACTATCTTAATTAATATCTATTTAATAAATCATCCAATACAAAAATAGACTTATACATTATTATATAACTTTTGCTAGTACTATTTAATATTTTATAAATATAGTTAAAGATAATTAGAAAAATAAGTCTAGTAGTGGCTGAAATTAGGTAAATTGTAAAATTTATAGTTAAAGTTTTAGAATAATTAATTATTTAAGAGGGAAATATATTAACAATAGCCTTCTTTTATATTTGTTTAAATTAAGTTTTAAAATAAAGAGCTTCTAATTTAAATTTTACATAGAAGTTAAAATTAAATAATAAGAGAATAAATAAAAATTAATTAGCTAAGATTTCTTAGAAGTCTATTTTACTTTTTAAATTAAATGATTCTTAAGAATCTAGAATCAAACTTTATTCCTTAAAAATAATAAAACTTTTAGATTTTATTAATATTAGATTAGACAATTACTCGATGAAACACTAGATTAACAAATTATGTTTAATTAAGATTGAATCAAAATTTTTAAAGGATTCCTTGATTGTAATTATATGTCTTTTTAATAGTTATTTAAGATAGTTTAATATACAAATAGTTTTCGAGAATCATGTTGGGATTTAAACTTTGTTTTTTCTCTTCATAATGTTTTATTTTTTAGACAAAGCAAAGAAAAATTTATAAATACCTATGTTAAACTTTTAGAATTAATTTTTACAAAAATAGTTAGAAATTGATCTCTAGGAGAAACAAAATGAAAAGTCTTCAAATATATTTTCTAATGAAACAGATTTAAATCCAATTTTTTCTCAACTTAAATCTAACTCTCATTCGATTGATTTTTAACAGTAAGCACATTTTTCTTTTGCTATTATCAATTTAATTTCTTCCTTGGAATTCGACTATTGTCTAATTTAAATCTTTACAAATAATTATTCTTATAGATTTATGAATTTTCATCCTTTTTAAATTTAATTTTTTATTTTCAATTAACTCACAAATATAATATCTCTTTCCATGAAATCAAACATTAAATCTAAGAAAGCTGATAAGAGAATTATAGGACTAAATTTTAAATATTACCTTGCAATTGTGAAATTTAAGCTAAACTAAGAAATTATTTGGATATTTAAGTTTGAACTTATTTCTTTTTTCATCTTTATAAAATTAACTTCTTTCTTAAACAAAACTGTTGCTTATTAAATATTTGTCTTTCTTTCATTGAGCTCCTTATATCTTTAGATTGCTCGCTTGAAAAAAGAAAGAATGCTATGATATATATAACAAAAGGATCAGAACTCTTAAGTATTTTTCTAATATCTTAACTAGTAGAAGTTTTAAGACTTTACTTTTTTATTATGAAAGATGTTGAAGAATCATTGAATATAAAAATTGTTTCATAAACTTTAATTTCAACTATAGTTATTAATTTGAAGATTATTCCTTCATTTTGCATCAATAGCAAATAATCTTAACTAAGCAAAATGATTGTAATTTAATAATAAATTTATTTTATAATTTTAATAAATAATAGCTAGTAAAGCCTTTAACTTAATAATTAATATCTTTATTACATTATCAAAATCTTAGATATCTTTCTAGTAAGATTAGCTAAGCTTCTAATAAGTAGATAATTAAGAGTTAAGTTACTGAAATATTTTATTAGTTTCTCTCATAACAAGTAAGATGCATAAGTGCCTCATTATTACTATTGTTATTGAATTAAATGAAAAAAAGGAGAGTTAGAGAGCTTTCAAACATTCTTTGACTCTAATAATTTATTAGTTATTCATACTCCTTTTTTTTGCTGGAGTATTCTCGCCTTAAACGATTTTTAAAGTTTAAGTTTAAAAATAAATTTCATCCTTTTTACGTATTTTTTTCAATAAATCATTCCTCTTTAGCCTCCTTATATTTTGTAAAATTTCATAACTACATAAAAAGAGATATAAAAGGCCAATTAATTTACCTAGGTTTTTTATTAAAACTTAAATCTAGCATTTATTTTTAAATATACTTTTGCTTTATTAAATCTTAATGAGATAATAAGACTTTTAAAATGAAAAATTAATCTTATAAGAAATAACTAAATAGATTTTGGAAATGGAAGCAATTGAATCTAGGGAAAAGCATAAGATTTAAAAAATTGTAAAATAATGTTTAAGCAGGTTAAGAAATATTTAAATCTTAGAGTAAATAATCAAATAAGCTTTAATTTATCTAATAAAAGTTAATTATTTGGAAGAATGTTTTTAATATATAAGTAAACTTTAAGTTAAAATAGCATATTTTAAAGAAATAGATGAAATTATAAAGATAGCTTTTATTTAATAAATTAGAATAAGTTTTTTAAAAATTTTAATTTATTTTCTTTTTAAATTAGAATACAAAATGTTTTTATTTTTATTAAATAAGATTTTTATAATTTCATAATATAAACAAAATTACTAGATCATTAATTATTTATTTTAACTTTTTTATATTAAAAACTATATCTAAATTTTCGTTTTAAATTCATTTTAAAATTTCAAAAAGTTATAGAATGTTTATTTATTTAATTTAATAAATTAAAAATTTTAAATTTTCTAAATATCTGTTATTAATAAAGAGAAATTTTGAGTATATTTCGTATTTAAATTTTTCTATTTTTTAATTAAACTTTCACGAACTTTTAAATAATTTTTCGAAATAAATTAAAGCTAATATAAGTCAAAGGATTAAAGATAATAGTTAGAAAGAATAATTTTTAAAAGTTTATTCTAAAAGATTATTTGTTTTTTTTAATTTTAGGTTTTTAATATATTATTTCATCTTAAATTATTGCAGTTTATTTTTATTATTTAAATTTAAAGATTATTAATTTTAAATACTTTGAATATTTAAGAGAATTTCTAGATTAAATTTAAAATATCAAACCAAAACAATTTTTTAATTATTATTTTTATTTTATTTATGCTATTTATACTTTGAAGAATTTTCATATTACCTCCTAAAATATTCTTAAATTAGATTTTTATCTATTCCATTTTTATGGGTTTTTTATATATTTTTACTTGATTTTTTATTTTTTATAATTAATAAAATTCAAATTTAATGTTAAAATATTGAATTAAAAAAATATAAAAAATTCTGATATGATGTAAAATAAATTATTCATTTATTTCAAAATAACTTTTCAAAGATTAAGAGAATATATACAATTTTATATAAAAAATGTTTTTATTTTACCTAAATTTGATTAAATAAAGATAAAAATATAAAATATTTTTCAATCCAAAGCTCATAATAAAAAAATTTTGAAATTATGAGCATGAAAGAACAATAAAATATTTAAATTTAGCAACTTTTCAATTTTTAACTCATTTTTTGAAATGTATTATTTTTAATGTAAGAGTTTCTCCTTTCTATGGAAAATAAAAATTAATTTAGAATTCTTAATAATTTGATAAAATACTTCGAAGTATATCTCAACTATTTCAGTAAAGTGCTTAAATTTTTTTTATAATTTGCGCAAGACTTATATTTATAGCAATTAATTATATAAAACTTTCAGTGCTAAGATTTAATATCTAAATTTAATTAAAGCATTATTGTAATATTATAATATTCATAATTTTTTCTTTTATTTTGGCATGAAAATTATAATTAAAAAAATCCAAGATTTAAATCAAAGTTAATAATTAATAATTTAAATTTCATTCTTCAGCTTGAAGAAGCTTTAAACTAAAATAAATCTTTTTTTTAGCCTTTTTTGTTTGCATTTTTCAAATAATAAAAAAAAATTCAAGTAAAAAATTTAATAAAAGAACTTGATAAATAAAATTTTCTAATATTCAACTTATTAATTTTTTTCATTTCAAAATAACAAAAAAATGTAACATTCTTTGGATTAAGGGATTCATTGCATTAAAATAAAAATTGTATTTATTTAATTTTATAAGTTATTAATTTTTATTAGTTAAAATTAAATTTTTTTATATATCTTCACCAAATTAATAAGGGAATAATCATAGATGAAAAACGATAATCAAATCTATAAATGATGTGGTAGAATTTTTGTTGGAACCACATTATTATTTAATTTATTATGATGGATATAAATCTTCGATCTAAACTATAAGAAAATTTAATTTAATTTAATCATAAACACTCATATCAATAAATTTTATAACTATAAATAAAAAATCAAGTATATTAACATTTCTACTTTATTTTCTCAAGTTAAAAAATGATTTTATTGCTAGCGCTTCTTTGTGTACTTATAAAGGCAAGCTCATTTAATATAGCCATTATAAGTTCCAACCATACTATCCCTCACCTTTCTGATTTCCTTTGCAAGTTTATTCAGCAAAGCAAATTTAATTCCAGTTACATCACATTTCCTTTGACTATAGATTTTGAGAACTTGTAAATGGATGAGCTGGAAGAAAAGATGGAAAGTTTAAAAATCTAAGCTATTTTAGATATAACATTCAACCTTTTATACACATAAAAACTTTCCTACCTTGATTACTTAGTTTTCGTTGCTTATAGAAGTGATTTTTATTTCTCAAAGTAGAATATTTATTGAATAATGCCTAGCTACTAATAAGAAGGTTAAGCTTTACAATCTTTATTTTTGGAGCTGAACTTCAGAAAAATAACTTAAATTAACTAATAAGAGGCTAGATTCTACAAAGCTGCTGATTTCTTAAGCAAGAGCAAGTAACTTATAAGTACTTCAGTGAATATTCCTTTAGACTCCTATTATGGACTAAATCAAGCTTAGTGTAATAATAGCTATATTTAAGAGAGACTTAAGGTAGAAGTTTCTAAAGCAATTAGGATTTATGGCTCATCTTATGTTTTTATGTAAGCAGATGTGTGCTGATAAGCTTATATACTTAATTTCGCTACTTTCTATAAATTAGCGGGAGATTAATATGCTTGAGTTATAGGACTAGAATCTTCCAATTTAATAAAGCCTGATATTACTTCCTTAGTACAAAATAAATCAAAAATTAATTTAAGTATTTTAGATAATGGAATTATAGCATTAACTCCTAAAAGTTTCATTCCTGCTAACTATTTTGAACTAACAGCTTATTATGCTAAATATCTATTCACTTTTATAGATCATTTTTAGAATCAAGCTACATCATAACAAGAAAGTACCTTTAAATCTTTTTTCCCTTTAGTCTAGCCTTTGATTTTTACTAATCAAAACATTAACTTACAGTTTTCAGTATACAATCTATAAAATGGAGTTCCCGTAGAAATCTACGAAATTAAAGCCAAGCAAGTAATAAAAAAGGCGGAAATAATATGGCCTGGATCAAGCTAAAATCCTCCCACAGGAATTTAAACAATAGAGATATCTTATTCAACTAATGATAAAGAACCTAATGGTTAAGAAAGTTATTATGCAGTAATACTTCCTCCTTTACATATTCCCTGTATAGTAGACTTTATAAATAAAGGCAAAGAGTTACTAAATAACTAGATACTAAAAGCAAATCCATTTTCTTATGGAGGTTTATAGTTCAATATCAATTTTACTTTATAAGCCTTTAAAGAAAGATACTTTGAGATTGGAATAGCGCATTAAGCAAGTATTATTATAATAAGTTGACTACCAGCATATTATATTCTTTAAGCAATGAATATAAGAATACCATACACAATAGCAAGTAGAGAAGATAATCTAAAAGATGTTAGTCAATTTCCAAATGTTTTTAATAATTATATTTCTTGGGAATTATTTGCTGAGATGTATATTTAATATGTAAAAAGAAATAAATGAGAAAAATTCGGGTTGATTATTGAATAGCTTGAGCCAGCAAGTGAAAAAATTCATAATAAAATAAAATTTTGAGCTTATATTAATAACCAAAAGATATTAAACGCTAACGATACAACTTTCATACCAATTGCTTTAAGATATAACTAAACGTTTTATGACGACTTAGGTTTGCAAATTTTACTAAATGAAATTAAAATTATAATTGCTTTTCCTGCCCTTAATTTTATAAAAAGCACTGTTGATATTCTTATAGAAAATGATTGAAAGCCAGGAGACACTTAATTTTTAATCTTATATACCGCAAATGTGATAGAAAATGCTTCTTAAGATCCTAAATAGTAAAGTAACATGAGAAAACTTTTGCATGGCTCTATTACTATTACACCTGCTGAGTTTGTAGGTGAAATGGGACAGTAAATGATTTAACTACAATATGAATGTGCTGATATAAGTCCATCCCCTTGCTATTATGTAGAATAACCTCTTATCATTGCTCATGGTTTGTAAAACTGTATTGATGAAGGCTAAGATTACATTAATCCTAGTATTCTATCATAAAACATAAGATCAATTAAGTTTACAGGATGTAGTGGGAGCGTAAAATTTTAGCAAAATGTAAATTTTAGAGATAATCTTAACTATAACTTTATTAATAATTTTTATGATGAAAATTGGAAACTTCATTTAGTTCCGTTTCTTGAATACTGTCCTACTTGTGCTATTGTATGAAGTTTCCTTACTAAATATACATATTGAAACGATAACTCGACAGAAACTCCATCAGATACTTACGAAATATTTGATGAAAATTGTGATTTTACAGAAAGATGAGTATCATGATTTGATAAAGGATATTAATTAAACCTAATGGCAATGTTAGCATTGCTAACTTATACTTTTATAATTCTAATAATAGGATTTAAAATTTGAAATAAAAGAGACTACAAAATGATACAAAGAGATGTTTGGATGTCTAATGGTGATTAATTTTTTATATTTACTCTTGGTGTTTAGTTTTTTTAATATTTATCGATGGGTCCTGAATTGCAACCATTATTTCCAAAAGTAGCAGATATTGTAATTCAATCATTTACTTTGGATTTAATACATTTTAAGTTTCCCGTTATTGTTAACTGAATAATTTACTTCACCTTTTTAGGTATTTCGATTCTAACTTTAGTATTTATTTTCGCTTTTTTATTTAAGTTTGAAGTTATTTTCGAATAAAGATTTTTTATACTAAAAATTATAGGAAACCTATCATACAATTTATCTTAATCCTTGATAGAAATTACCTTTCTTCCAATGCTTTATATTTTAACGGAGCCTTTTTAATGCCTTTATGGACGAGACAATAATTTGGATTAATCTTTAGACTGAAGCGAAAGTTTCCCAACTTTCGACTGCTCATAGGCATGCTTTTAAGATTTTCACATAATGTCGTTAGCATTATCAAGTATCAGTTTAATAATTTACCTACCCTTAGTAATGTTAGTATGGCCTCATTGATAAGATCTACATGAAAACCTGCATATTAAATAGAAGTCAAAGTTCATACTTATAAGAGTTTATTTCTAGATCTGTATAAATGTTTTAAACAGAATAACTAAATTAAAATATTAATACTTTTAAGGCTTCTTTTATGCTGCTGGTACATTTTTGTTTGCTTGCCTAATTTTTAAAATGAAGCCTTATACATTTGATAGAATTAATGCTATATAAGTAATTTCTTTTTTACTAGTAAGTTATATTTCTTTGCTAGCTACAATAGGATTAATTGTTAATGATAGAATACCTATTTTTATATCTTTTATTGGTGGAGTTTTAATTATTGCTGTTGCTTGGAGTTTTCTTTAAAAAAGATTTCCTAATTACTTGAAGTAACTAAAGCCAGACTATGAGAATCTTTTCAGATTTGCTTTTAGACCATGGGCAAAAGTATCAATTTTAGCAAAACATATAAAAATATAAAAGTTAAGAGTTAATATGAGCAGAAGTAGTTTATTAGAGAATATCAATACAATAGAAACCAATCAATAAATGCGATTTAGATAGGTATTATTAGGCGCTAAGTTTTAGTCTTTGATGAATGTTAAAAATATTCCAATTGTAATAGATAGGAATGAAATATCTTCTTAAATTTTCGATAATTAAAACATAACCAACATTTAATCCAACTTTTAATCTTAAATTTTAGAGCTAAAAGAAAAAGTAAAGCAAGGGAAAGAAGTAAAAGAAGTAAAAAAATTTATTCTTAAGCAAGATGAGAATTTAGAAGAGACTAAAGATGTAATAAAATCATCAGTTAACTAGAGCTTTAATTTTGATCAAATTTAATTTGAGAATTCAGAAGAAATTCAAAAAGAGTAGCAAGATGAATAAGAAGAAAGTAATATTTAAAGTTTCGAACAGCAATAAAACTGCATTCTGGATTATAAGGAATAAATTTACGATGATTCCTAATCAAAATGGTCTGAGCAAGAAGTAAATTCAAGTTTTGAAGAGAAAAAAGAAGACTTGAGAGAAAGCAAAAAAGAGAATGAAGAATAATAAAATATTAATTGATTAAAGATTTTAGTTAACTTTTTCTCTCTTAGTTTAAATGATCTATTTAAATTACAATATTCTTTATTTATGAATAAAATTAATAAGATTTTAAAATTTTATTAGAACTAAAGTGAAATAAAATATAATCCTTTTATTTTTTAAATCTAAAAGATAAATTTATTTCTAAGTTATAAATTTTCTAGAAGTTTAGTAAATTTAAAAAATGCTTATAGATTATTAATAAAAACTTAATATTTAAATACATTTAATACGTATTAAAAGAGTTTTAAATTTTAAGAATTTAATTAATAATAAAGTGTTCTTATATCTTAATTATTTAAAATTAAATTTTTATTTATTTAGATAAGATTTTCAAACCCTTTTAAATTTCTCGATTAAATAAAAAAATTCTATAATTAAAAGGAAAAAAATAAATATTTAAAAATTGTTTTTTTGATAAAAGTAAAATCATATAAATCAGAAAAAAATAGCTTATTTATTTAGATGTAGTACAATAAGATTAAATTTAGTTTAAATTAAAAGTAAATATTATTTTTAAGTTCTTTAGTTTTCGAAATTATTTTGAAATTATTTAATTTAGATTTAAAAAATTAATTAAAGTATTAAAATCTAAATAGAAAAATGCTTATCATTTAGATTTAATAATTAATTATATTTACTATAAATGTATAGATATAAATTTATATTATGTTTATATAGAAATATAACTTTATTTTATATTTTTATTAAGTTTTCTATAACTTAAAAATTAAAAGAAATCATAAGAAATAAGTTAATATTTTTTATCTTTTAATATATTTGCTAAAAAATTATTACATTGGAAATTTAAAAAAGACTTATCTTCAAGATTTTAATCCTATTAAACAAATTATTGCATTTCTTAATTTAATCAGAGTAAAATAAAAATTCTTTTATTTAACTTTTAATTTTTAATACTTTTTTTGTTTATTTTATTATTTTTTTTATTAAGCTAATAAAATTGTCAAAATAAATTCATAAAATAAATAAAACACTAACCTAAAAAGTTAAATATAAATTTAATTTTATACTAAAAAATTTCATTTAATTTTTTATATTATTGAATCAAGAAAGCTACTACTAAAATATTATAAATAATATTAATAATAAAAAAGAATTAATTATTTAAATAATCATTTATTAATATTTTATATCTGCTTAGATTACATTTTTGAAACTTTTTTTACATTTTTAATAGCTTTAATTTATTATTTTATGATTCAACTCGCATTATTAACTTTAAAAAAATTTGTTTATATGATTAATTTAAATTATTTTTATTTTATTTATATTTTTTATTTAATAAGTTATGTAGTAAATTATAATGTGTTATTTATTTATATGCGTAATGAAAGGAAACACATAATTTATTAATATAAATTTATTTAAAAACATTTTTTTATTTTTTTATTATTGGATTAAATAAATCATATAATGTTTGTCTTTCAGCTTAATATAACGGCTTTTATGATTTAATTCCCTCTCCGAAACTCTTTGGTTTAACTAATTTAATAAACATTTTTCTAATTATTTTAATTTAAATTTTAGCATTTAATTTTCATATTTTATTTAAAATTAGTTAATTTGCAAATGCTAAGTTAAAAGATAAACCACGTAATTTATTGATATGAAAAATTTTAATAAATCCATGTTTCTTAATTTATTATTTTCAATTTTATTCGATGAAATTTAACTAAAAAAATTATAAACTTCAAAATATAAAGTTTGCTTTCTATTAAGCTTAAAAGAATACTTAATAAAATTTTACTAATTATGTTTGAATATTTAATATTTTTTTATTTACAAAATAATTAACTATTTAATTAAAAATAAATATTATTTTATAAAAGTAAGCTAAATTACCTAAAATTTAACTTCATTAAAAGGTACTTTTATAAATTATTTAATTATATAAAATTAGTTATTTAATTTTAGTAGTAATACTTTAAACTTTTAAATATTATTATTTTAAATTTTTGTAATTTATTTTAAAAAATTGTTAAAGTTATGAAGGTTGCTGAAATCTCAAATTTTTAAATTTTTTATTTGTTCCTTAATATTTTTATCAATCTTTAGAAAATATTAACTTATTACAAAATATAAATCACTTTTATTATATATATTTTAAAACCGCCATAGTTGTTCGAAGGTGAACAACAAGGTCGTCTTCATCAGAGGTTGGGGAAGTTAAGTACCCATAATCGACTTTATGTCTTCCTCTGCTTTGGTTTGACCTCGAGACATAAGATTCTTAGACCTTCGGCACTAGCTTCGTTTATTTTTAACTCTGGAACTAAAAAGAAATAATATTGCGAGCTTCATCAGAGGTGGGGAATTTAAGTACCCATAATTGACACATATCGTCCTCTGCTTTGGTGATGCAATGAGACACAATCCTGCCATGTCCTTGGACCTCCAGCAAGTATTAAAGATTACGAGTTTTCTTAAATTATATCAGTATTGAACATTTTTATCAGTACTGAATAATTATACCAGTATTGAACAAGGTTTATCAGTATCTGATAATTTTATCAGTAACAAACATTCTTGTCAGTATGAAACATTTTTTTTAAAGAGCTGCGCACCAACGAGAGTGCTACGCGCTCTATAATCAAATTTATTTATTTATTTATTTATTTATTTATTTATAAGTATTAATATCTTTAAAAACAATTATATAAGCAAATAATTTAAATACAAGCTTTTGATTTATTTATTATTAATTTAATGATCAAATAAGAATAAATAACTAATTTTTATAAGTTAATTAATTCTTTTTAATAATCATTTATTTCTATAAATATTTTTTAAATTATTTTGATAATTTATTAATTAAAATTAATTTTTTAAATAATTCTTGATAAGACTTCACTATCTATGATTTAAAAATTTTAATAAGTCTTATCTACTTGGATGCTATATTTAAATAAAAAATTATAAAGTTTTTCAAAATTTTTAAGTTAAGATTCTACTCATTTCATTTAAATTAATTTTACAAAATTTAAGAATCTTAATGAAGTCTCTTCTACTTAATAACTAATAAAAAACAATTTCTTAGCTATTTTTAAATTTTACGTGTCTTTCCTTTTAATTGTTTTTTTATTTTAAAATTTACTATTTAAGAGTATATTTGAAACTAGAAATTCTTAACTAACGAAAACATTTTTAATCAATTTATTCTACTTTCTTAGTTATTTTAAATTAATACTTCATTGCGCTACCATTAAAGGAATGAAAAAGCTTTTAATTTTTTTATAAAATTATCAACGAAATTTCCTGAAAAGAAAGAAGACAAAATAAAAGTAATATGAGCTTCAAAAATGAAATTAATAAAAATTATTTTTTATATTCTAAGAAATTTTCAAAATGGAAATACATCTTTCTTATCTATACTCATTCATAGATTCTTATTATTTCTATTTATTTTTTATATTTAAGTGTTATTTAAAATGCTGCTACTTAAATAATTAAATCTAATTATTTAATAAGTTTTATTAACTAAAATTGAAGATTATCTAAAATGTTATTTATAATAAAAGCTATTTAATAAATTGAATACTTTATTATATAAAATTAACTAGTAGCATTTATCATTTATTTTAAAATAATTACAAGGTTATAGACCCTATATATCTAAATTAGCTTACTAAAGAAATTTTATCTCAACTATGATCAAACATAGATATATATATTCGAGATAGATAAATTGTAAACTATTTTTATTAACCTTTATATAATGTATAGAGTTAAAATATTTCTAATCTAAGTAAAGAGAGAATGAGCTTATAACAAAATAAATTTTTTATTTAGTGAATCAACAATTAAATTAAGTATAAAATTATCAAATTTAAGTGATATAAAATCATAATAATAAGCTGAAACGAGAAAATTATATAATTTAATCTAAGCAAATGCTTATCAAAACCTTTCCCCAAATAAATCTTAGAAAGTTAAATTATTTGAATAATAAAGCATCTCTGACTTGTTTTAATAAGTATTAATAATTTTTAGTTAATATTTTTTATAGCAGATCTAGCTAATATTTGCTTATTTAGTAAATTTATCCTAATTATATAATCTGAATATCGTAGAAGATTTGTTTTTCATTATTTTTAAGTTTTTATTTATTGAATAAATAAATAAAAATAAAGCTTATAAAATTTGATAATATGCATCTATCTATTATCTATAATCCATCTAAAACCTTCTTCACTGAATAAATCATATTAAACATTTCTTTTATAAAATAAACTTTTTTTCCTTAGATAACTATAAAAAAGGAAATTTCATTAAATAAATTCTATTTCAATAAATTAACTGAGAAATAGCTTTAAGATAAAAAGAAGTTAAGGAATCATATAATAGTAAACATTAGGATAAAATAGGTTCATTACAATTAGAATTACCTGAGCTTCATTTTAATTTTCAGATTTTTAAATTTTCTATATCCTTTCTTTTGGAATAAAATTAAAAAACAAGCAAAACTTAAAAATAGCAAATTTATATACAATTATAATGATAAATTTAGAAATTAAATCCTAGCTAAATTGAAGAGAAATAATGCATTCACAAATTAAATTTAATCTAGAATAATATAAAATAGTAGATAGTTTCTTCTTTTTAATTTGATATTTAAAAATTTCTTTTATTCCGCTTGTATAAACGAGGCAAATCTATTAATAATCTTTATTTTATCGATCTTTGCTTGAATAATGAACTATTGTTTTATTTTAGTGTAAATAAAAGAAATTCTACTCTAAATTTCGCTTTTTTTTCTTAGTTAAATATCATTTTTTTTAAAGATATTTTCTCTCTTTCTGCATCTCTCGAGACCATTATAAAATCAAAGAAAGATTGAAACTAGAAATTAATGTTTTCTCTTTGTTTAGAATATACTTGTAAAATTCAGTATAAAGACTATAAAATATTTATTAAACTTTTATATAATTTTCTCTGTAGAGCTTAGTTCTATCAAGCTTGATCTAAAAATAAAATTAATATAATAAAAGGAACCAAATTTAAAATTTCGATATTATAATGAAAGATAAGCTTGAAAATTTTGACAAAGTTAACCAGAAAGTATTTGCACATAACTGATAGAATTTTTTACGACTACAGCTATTAATATATCAATCAGAGATATAAGAGTTTAATTAAAAATATTTTAAGAATAAATTATGGTTTCTAGCATTTTGGAATATTCTTATGTAATTTTATTTTAAACTTAGTTTCTTTTATGCTCTTTATAAAATAATAATTATTTCTAAATAAATTGATATGATCTTGTAATCATTAGTTTATTAACTTAAATAAAGACTTGCTAAAATCTTTAAGTAAAGAATAAGCCAACTACTTATTTTATGAAACTGCATAAGAGTTAATTTTTTATTTTAATAAGCAAACTATTAATTCTTCTTATTGTAGACTAAATCATTCTTATTTTTACTAGCACTTTTCTCTTCGTTCCTCTTCTTTTTATCAATTTTCCTCTTAATAATAAAACTTTCTTAAAAACTTTAAAATTTTTAAATTGCAGCAGACATTTTAAAATTGTATAAATAAAGACTAACATGATTTATTAAAGTTCCTTTAAGCAATAATTAAATTTTTAGTTTCTATTACTTATTTCAATACCAAGCTTTATAATAAAATATTTATTCTTATAAATATAATCTAGACTTTATAGCTTGGATATTAAATTTAATTAGAATATTATTTTATTTTATTTTAATAAGCTTTATTTTCTTGATGTTATAGGTTGGTACCTGAGATATAGTAAAATTAGATTTCTAGGAAAATATTATGATAGAATTTAGAAAATTTTAGTTAGCTATTTATTGAAGGTTTAATAATATCTTAAGATAATTTAGTCCTAGAAATCACAGACAATTTAATATCCTCGCCTTTATGCCAAATAAAAATAGCTATGATTCCCACTATAAGAGAAACAAAAAAATCAAAGCTTTTTACAAAAGTTAAACGAAAAAATAAAAAGAACTTAACTTATGCTATGCTTTTAATTAAGTCTGATTTTGGATAAAAAGGTAAGATAAACTAATGGATTAATGAAACTACATGACTTTATGATTTGCTATTTTGCTATTGTTCTTAATAAATAAATTGTATAATAACTAAGATTATTTACATAATATACATCATACTTAGTAGATTTAATTTACATGTGTCTAATCTACTCTATTCCTTTAGTTTAAATTTGTGTAGTCTATATTTCTTATTTCAATTAAACTTCATGTAAGCTCCAATTTTAAAGTTGTATAAAAATACTTATCCTTTCTAAAGTGTAAAGCATAGCTATTATTATTAATTATATCATTTATATTTATTCTCTTAATCTTTCTTTAAAGCTTAGTTTTATCTTCAATCATTTAATTTTTTTTTCTTCATTAATTCCTATTATTATGCTTTCAAGAGTTACTCCCTTTTGCAATTTAGTCATAGTTAGATTTAAAACCTATTTAACTTGTTCAATAGCCTAGATTCTGAAATTTAAGACTTAAAGAGTAATCAAAATAGAAACTAATTTAATATCCTTTAACTAGAAATTAAAAAAATGGTTTATTATTTTTAAGTATAAACAAAGGAAACTAACAATTTACCTCTTTCCTCAGATATAAACAAAGAATATAATAAACCAACTCTTACTATCCTAATGATATTAATATAAATATTAATAACTATAGCAAAGATATAATTTCAATTAAATACATCCATAACTTAGGACAGATAAACATAAATAGTATTGTTAATTCCTAGGCTCATTATATAAAAAGGAATGGCAATATTATTCTTTTAGTAGCTTCTATTTCTTAAGATGTAGTTGTGTAGAGTTAATTTATAATAATAGATAGAAATAAAATAATATGAAGAGATTAAGAAGAAAAGGAATGGTTATTTTTATTAAGTAGAGTATTTAAAAGTTTCATGATGCCTTTATTTTGTAGTTATATCTTAATAAATAACTAGTTAAAAAAATTGTTTGAGATATAAAACGAATTTAGTAATCTAAACTACTTAAATAACCTTAAGCTTTCTAAAATTATCAGAAACTTATTTATTTCAAGCAGTTAATATTATAGATTAAGGAAATAGTTATAAAGGTCTTTATATAATACACTGTAGAATACACTAAAGTAATAAAAAGAATTAAAAACTAAAGGTGTTGGATTATTTAAATAAATGCTTTAGTTACTATTAAGAGAGTCTATTAGAATGCTGATCTACCTTTTCTAATCCTTTAAATCCTAATATTAAATAGTTGACGTTCAATTAAGTTATGTTAGTTGAACTAAGTACTACAAAAATTCTCGTTCCATTGAAACTGAAAAGAAGTCAAAAGGGAATAACCTATGTAGAGATGATAAGCTATTAATTTGTCTATTCAAATTATAAGCAGTTTCAGCATAAAAGACTAAATTAAAGAAGAACTATAGTAAAGTTTAAAGGAAGGATTGATAAAAGTAAGTTATAAGAAGCAAATAAAGAAAAGGTGAAGTTAGAATTTAATTTAAACAGATTGAATTAAAAATGATTTAAACTAACTTTATTTAATTTAATTTTGTTTAAATTACTGAACGCTCATCCAGTAAACAATAAATAAATGCGCAGATCTTGGAGTGAAAAAGAAGATTAAGCTATCACTAATTTAGTTGACTAATTCGGACTTAAATCTTGGAATATTATTTCTTAGAAGCTTTTTGATGAGTTTCAGTTTGCTAAAAGAACTGGAAAGTAATGCAGAGAAAGGTGGTATAATCATTTAGATCCAGATGTTTAAAAAAATGACTGGACTAAAGAAGAGGAAGAAATATTTGAATAGTAGCATAAACTTCTTGGAAATAGTTGGGCAAAAATAGCTAAACATTTACCAGGTAGAACAGATAACGCAATAAAAAATCATTACTACTCTTAATTAAGAAAAACGTAAAGAATGAAAAACAAAAATAAAAAAAGAAAAAACTTATGCAAGAGAACTTTAACTCTTTCCCAAAACCCTGCTCAAACATAAACTCGCAATCAAACTGAAAGTCAAAACATAAATTTAACTTAACAAGAAGAAAATCTAAAGCAAATTGAATAAGATAAGTAGTAATAAGAAAAAGTTTTATAATAAGTCGAATAAGTAATGTGTTAACGACAATTATTTGAATCTTAAATCAATAATAAAATACCTTAGGAGAACTAATCTAGCATAAAAAGTGCTTTTACACCGTTTTAAAAAAATAAATGTTAAACAAATTAAAAATAAATGGCTCAGTAGATTTAGAATGTTTCTCACAATAAGTTTTAAGTTGATTATTAGTAACTTGAATATCAATAAAATTAAAATTAGAATAATTTCTGGAGTTAGCAAAAAGCAATATATTAAGATTATACATTTCCTTTATAATATGGTAGCTGGAACTAGGAGAAATTTAACTTATATAATTAATATTTACTGAGATACCAAGGTAACTATGGAAATTTTGAATACTCCAAATAATGATCAGCTGTAAAGATAATAAACGACTTTTACTTTTACCTTAATTATTTTAAATTTTATGAAACTTAAGTTTATCTATTAGTTTAAAAGACTATATAAAGCCTTTATATCTATTATAATCTAAAATATACTAAAAGACTATATCATAGAAAGAAATTAAAAATTAAGATAGGCTTTTTACTATTTTTACAAAGCATATTAGATGTATAGAAGACCTCACAAATATCTTTAAATATTTCTTTAAAGCTTATTTGAATTGACTAAAATAGATTATAAAGGCTTTCTAAGCACTTATAATTGAAATTTAATTTCTTTATAAATTTTAATTTTAGTGTACTTTGATTAGACTAAAAGTTAAATATGAATAATAAATTATTTAAATTTTTGTATATTAAAGATTTTAGTTCTAATACAACGAAGAATAATAAGAACTTGAAGATTTATTTTAAGATCTTTATACTGTGATTCTTCATTATTATAAGTTCTTTATACTGTTTGAAGATTATAATAAATTTATTTGGAATAAAGATTTAAATAAAGGATACTCTAAATTTATTATATCGATTTTGTATATTTTTAAATTCTCATTTATCAAAGAAAGAATCTAGTTTAAATTAAGCATTTATTTTTGTGTGACTTATCATTTTAATTAAATTTTTAATAAGCATATCTTGAATATTTCTCTTAAATTTATGAAAGATAATTATTATTTAGTTATATATAAAGATTGAAGAGAGCAATATCTCCCTTTTAATAAAGATGCTAATATATTTTATGAATGTTGGAAATTAATAATATGAATAGAAAGCTTAGGAATCTTTATTATATAACTATTTTTTAACTTATATCTAACGCAATGAAACGTTAATTTACAAGAAATTTTAAATATCTATAAAAGAAAGAAATAATTTAGCTAAAAGGAAACTGAAAAAACTAAAATAAAATTTTTTATTTATGTGTTTTATTTAAGTTTTCTAGGATCACATTATTATTTAAATACAAAGGTAAATCAAAAATTTTGAATGCAAATCTATTTATTAGTTTCAAATAGTTTAATAATGTTCTAAGCCTTTCTTTCTTAGTTTGGAATAAATAATATCCAAATAGTTGTTCATACCTCTATAAAATCTATAATTAAAATAAGCTTTATTAGGTTAAATTAGATCTCTAGTTAAAAGAGTACTCCAATCTTATTTTCTTATTTTTTAAATTAAAAATAAAAAGTTTTAGTTTTTAGAAAAATTGATAAAGTCACAGGAGTTTAAATTTCAAATTCAGAATGAAAAAAAAGCAAAAACTAAAAATAAATTACCTCAAATGATATTCTGGAAATCAGATAGAACTTAAAATACACTATGAATTTTGTTCTTTCATACCAATATTCGTGTGATAGAAAAATTGAAATTTATGCAAAATACTTAATAATGCTTCCTTCAGTTCATTTTTACCACTAGTATTCTAAATATGCACTTATTGATTTAAAATCTCTAAATATTCAATCTTAAATATTGCTTATTTTTAATTATCAAGAGAAATCTGATGTAAATAAATCGAATAAAAGCATCAAATAAATTCAGAGATAAAACAAGCAAACGTTAAAACGTAATTAAAAAAATGCTTCTAAGTTGTATAAGTTAAACTTATTTTTACTATCTTTTTGATGTTGCTAAAGGAATATCAAACTTAATAGTACATAGAGGAATTTTACATTTTATATATTCTTAGTAAAATATAGGAAAAATAAAATTTTATAGGTGAAATTTAAAAATTGATTTAGCATTTTTTAATTAACTTTAGTCTAATAAAATAAAACTTTATTTAAAGGGGATATTAAATATAGCTTTATATAACTAGACAAAAATAAAAATTGATAACTAAACATACAAAGAAATATAAAATTAATCTTAAAATGTATTAAGTATGAATTTCGTAATTGGATAATTTTAAATAATTATAAATTATATGAGGGATTTTATAGATTTTTATCGCTTTCCATTTTATAGCCTAATTAAAAATAATCTAATTGTTAAAAAAAATTTAAAAAGAATTAAAATTTAGATAGTTATTATTATAGAAAAATAGTTTAAATTTAGATATATTTTAAGTGAATCAATAATAAATAAAATTATAAGATAAAGCTTATAAAAATTATGAATAAAAGCTTATTTTTGAAGCTTTTTATTATTTATAAAAATGAATAGTCGCTTACAGAAGAATCTTTTTATTTTTTAGTCAATACCTATATATAGTATAATAAAATTTTCGTATTTATTTTATTAAAGGAGGAAATTTGGATATTATATTAAAACTCTCTAATACTAAGGATTTTTAAAGATTAAATTAACTTTTTAATTCTAAATTTATGAAAAAAGAGTGAAATTATATAAGGAATTTGAATATTAAGACTAATGATTTTACTAGGAAAATTATATCAGTTTTTATACTTGAAGATAGAAAAAAATATAAAATTAAATCTAAGATAAATTAACTTTTAAAGATTGATTATATATTGTTAAATAATTATATGATGTAAATAAACTTTTATATTTTTAAAAATTAAAAAAATAAATAAAGTGAAATAAATAAAATTTTTTCATTTTCTAAATTTTCTTAAATACTTATTTTTTATTTGAACAATAATAATTACTAGATTTTATATCTAGATATCTTCGATAAATCTAAGATAACTTTTTATTTTTTTCAAGATATGAACTATTTTTTAATTGAAGTCTTTATAAGTTGTAAATGCCAATTAATATTTCAGCCATAGAAATTTTCTAATTTAGTTTATTTATAATTGTATGAAATTAATTAAATTTTAATTCAAATTAAATAAATATAAATTATTTATTCAAATTTAAAAAAATTTTTCTTCTTCAAAATATGAGAAAATTTTCAACTAATAAATTATTAATTTATTTAAAAATACCTTCAGCTAAACATTATAACTTCCTTTCTAAATGCAAAAATACTAAAAGCAAGTTCTTTAAACACTTAATTATTTTTTTGCTTTCTTTTTTAATTTTAATTTTCTTTAGTTTATATAAAAATTAAGGATATCTAAATTATTTTTATTTTTAATATTTATTTGATTAATAAAAGTTCTATCTTTTTATATTCCTTCTCATTATATTGCAAGTCATAACTTATAATGAAAATTTCTATTAAATTTTTAATATACAAAATATTCTTTAAAATTTAAATTTTTCACAAAAAATTAATTATTTTTTAAAGATAGATAGGTATTATTTCTCTATCATTTGGATTTTTATGTTAAATAACAAAAAATTGAGTTACAATTGTTAGATGAACTTTAGTAAAATAAATTTCTTTCTAAAATTTATTTAAAAGGTATCATTTTCATTTTTCTTTAATAAATTATTACTAATAAAATTATAAATGATAAAAATTAACTTTATATTTAATTTTTAGTATTTATGGCTATATTTTTTTAATTTATTATTTTTAAAAACAATTTTTGTTAAATTTATAATAAAATTTTTATATTTTTATATTTTTATTGTATTTTAGATGATCTCTCAAAAAATATTAGAATAAACTAGTATTTAAATATAATGATTATCTATAGAGCTGCGGCAAATTTTCAGAATATTTTAGGAGATTTTTGGTCTTTAAATTTTGGTAAAAATGTTTAAAGAATTTAGTAATAAATATTTGAATATATGAATATTCTAAGATTCTCAAATATTTATTAAACAAATAAAAAGAATGTTTTAAATTATTTTATGACGAACATATTTAAATGTAGTAAAATAATATAAAAAATAAATATTAGTTAATAAATTAACTAAATACAAATTAATTTTTTAAATAAAAGAAATTAAGTTTTAATTTGTAAATATCTTTTATGCGAAGAACATTTTAACGGATATAATAATAATAAATCTTTTAACCATATATTCTTTTAATCTTACTTTCATAAAGATTTATTTTTTAATTTTTTCATTCTATTAAAGTTATTTTTATCATAAGTTTTAAAATTTATTACACTAAAATCTCAAATATAATGATTTTAAAAATTAAGGTTTTATATGAATATTTTATACCCTTTATATAAAAAAAATATAATAAAAAACAAAAAGTATTAAAAGTTTAAATATCATTTTAGTCAAAGCTTAAAAATTTTTGTATTAAATTTAAAATAAAAAATAATAATAAAATTCAAACAGAAGAAAGAGCAAATAATAGGCAATGCAAGCTAAAAAGATAATGTAAAAATTACAAAAGAGAATTTACATATAACTATATAGTATTTTATTAACAAATTTTTTAATTTTAAGAATTAATTTATTTTAAAAACTAAATTTTTTATTTTTTTATTTATTCATTTTTTTATATCTACAATTTTCATGTCAAATATAGATTTGAAAAAATTTTCTAACATTTTTCAATTTTAAGATCAAAATTATTTATTTAAAAAAAAATTTGTCTTAAAGACTAAAATTAAAAAGCTAGAATATTTATATGAAGCTTATGAATTAATAAATTTAAAAAATTCCAATTTTTTATCTCGGAAAGACAATAAATCTTTATTCTTTAATAAAATTTAAATATATATAATATCATATTTTAGTTTAAATTTTTACTAAAAAAATAACAAAATTCGCTTAACAAGCATTATATTTTAAATTTTATAACTATTATTGAAAAATATAATAAAATTGCTTTTTGATCTATACCAAGATAAACTACTCAATTCTTAATTATAAAAAATATAAAAGTTGAATAAGAGGATGCTTTTGAAAATATAATAGAAATCAAAAATTACTAAGGTAATATCTATAAATGTCTTGCTAGTTATATAAAAAATTATTAAATTTAAATAGCTTAGAATTAAACAAATATAAATATTTGCTAAAAATTAAAATAATTGTAGAAAAATATTTTACAAAAGCATAAGATTTAAAATTTAAATAAAGTGAACAAAAAATAAGATTAATAATTAAAATAAGTGATATTTTATAAAAAGTTGAAATTAATAAAAAAATCATAAAGTTAAAAAATAGCAAAAGAAATGTAAAATAGATTAAATAAAAGATAATAATTAATTATCTTTTAAAATAGAGCAAGAGAGTTTATTAACTAAAGTTAGATATAAAATAAAATAATCCTAAATTTTTTATTATTTATAATTTCATTTCTGCTTAAATTTAATGTTGTAAAAAAATTATTACATTTTCTATATAATTTACTACTAAAATAACTTTAAATAAAATAAAATAGGAGCTAAAATAAAACTTGAATAAAAAATTATTACATTAAATTACTAAAAGAATCCAAGTTATTAAAATTAAATAAATAAAAATCTAAAATTTAATTTTTAAGCCAAATAAATTTAATTTTATCAAAAAACTTCTTTTTTTTAATTAAAAAATTTAAGAGGAAATTATAAAAATTTTTATTTAAATTTTTGTCTCTTTTTACAAATTTTATACCAAAAAATAAGAATTAATATTTTAAATAATGAAGATTTTTATTTAAATAGAAATAAGTATTTTAGAAACTTTTAAATTTATTTAAATATATCCTCCTTATATTTATTTTTATTTAGAAAATTTAAATTTAAATTTTATAACTTAATTTTTAGATATTTTTAAACTTGCTTAAATTATATAATTAATTAATTTAATTTTATATACTAACTTAAATATATTTTAATAGTTTTTCAATTAAAAATATCTTAATAAAATCATTTTATTTATGTTTATTTTTAAAGTGTTTTAATGTCTTTTATTTATTTTTTATTTTTTATCTTTTATTATTTTTAATATTCTATTTCAATTCTAAAAATTCTTCTAAAATATTTTTTTATAAGTTATAAAATAAATATTTTGATAAAAACAGCCAAAATTATATTCTTTTTTTTAAATAAATGAATAGAAAATTTAATAATAAACTTAATAAAACTTGATGATATCATTTTTCCTTTTTTAGTAAAATTAATAATTATTTTTCTTAAAAATTTTAAACAAACTTTACTTCAAAGTTTAGATATTTGTTCCAAGAAATAAATATAGCTCTATATATTATATTATTAAAGTAATATAATAATAATTTTAAGGGAAAAATTAATGAATTGACAATTCAATTTTTTTAGCATTATCAAGCTTTCAATTTATCATTATAAATTTTTAAGTTTAAAGATATAAAAATTAAAAAAATGTTTTAATTTATTTTAATTTCTTAAGTCGATAAAATTTTTAATTTATTAAGAATTTTTTTGCTTAAAAATAAATTATTTGTATATTTCTTTATTTAAAATTTTATATTTATTTTATTAGATTTATTTAAATTTTAAAATGTTTCATAATAAATTAAGAATATATATTATTTAAAAGGAATATAAAAAATAATTTCAAAAGGAGGTTGCTGGTTTTTTGAATATTGTATTATTTTCAATAAAATTTTAATATTTCTTACATATAAAAGCAACATAATTAATTGTAATTATTTAAGTTTTAATAAACCTTAATTTTGAATATTTTAAATCATTTAGTTGGCTTTTTTAAGATAGGTTTAAGTGCTTATTTAGCAAAGCTCTAAAGATTTATTTAATATTTGAACTTCAGTTAGAAATGTTTGATTACAATCTTCTCTAATTTTTATAAGTGTTAGAAAGTTTTTTTGTAATAGTAATTATTTTAATGATTTTTTAAGCTTTTTTTGGATTTGTTATTTAATTTCCTTTTAACTATTTTTAATTTTCCAAATGATACCTAAAAGCGTTTGAATCATCAAGAAGTTAACTCTACATCTAACATAAAAAGTAAAGCTATTATATCTTAATATAATGTGAAAAAAGCAAGTGATCACTATTTTGCATTAATTTCTTCAAATTAAAAATATTATACTATAACTTAAGTGATGTAGATTCTATACTAAAATATTAAATTCTATAAATATTAGTAAATCATAAAGTCTCTGCGGGAATTTAGTCATAGCCATTAGAATTAAGATGAGATATTAAAGTTAAAATTTTAGAATTTTTAATTTAAAAACTCTTATTAAATTAACTTCTTTAACATGAACATATAAGAATAATAAAAGATCTCAATTTAATAACTTAATAAATCATTTATAAAGATGTTTAAGTTATTATGTGTAGTTTCTTTTTATTGATATTTGTAAAAATCATTTAAATACTCCTAGTAAGCTAATACGTTTGTATAGTTTTATCTCACTAGTTACAATAAAGAACCTAAAATTAATTAAGTCATTTACTAAAGCCTAGAGTTATTTTTATATCAGCTGACTCTTATTTATAGAAAAATATCCTTATTTAAGACAACAATTATTATTTTTTTAGACTATTATTAATTTTATTTTATTTATTCATTCTCTTACATTAAAAATTGATATACCAAAACTAATTATTTAAAATTAATATTAATAATAAATAAATTTATCATTAAATTTTTCGCTAGGAGTAAATAAATAAATTGCTTATATGATATGATAATCCCAGCATAGCTGATCAATAATTTTTAAAAAAAATTTTTTGTTTAAATAGAAAATATTTAAATTTATTTAAAATAAATTAAAACTTTTTACCTAAAACTATTTTTTTTAAGTTAAGTTAAATTAAATTTAAATAATAAATTTATGATATTTTACATTGAAAAATTATTAGAGTCAAATAAAAAATTATTTCATTAGTAAACATCTTTACTACTGTTTTACCAGTTAAGCTTATTTGTTTTTTTTAATTATTTTTTAGTTTAATATATCTACGTTTTGTTATTTTAGGAATAAAAGTAGGTTGAAAAGCCTTTATTTGATTTATTTCTATTATAATAAACATTTTGTAGGGACTACATAATCAATTATATATTAAAACTAGTTAGGCTTTATTTGCATAAAAGAAAATCTAATTTATTTATAAACACTTATATCAATAAACCCATAGCTATTTAATTGAATATCTTAGAATGTTTTCATTTCTATTTTCTTAAATTTAAAAATGATTTTATTGCTAGCGCTTTTTTGTTTACTTATAAAAGCAAGCTCATTTAATATAGCCATTATAAGTTCCAACCATACTATCCCTCACCTTTCTGATTTCCTTTGCAAGTTTATTCAGCAAAGCAAATTTAATTCCAGTTACATCACATTTCCTTTGACTATAGATTTTGAGAACTTGTAAATGGATGAGCTGGAAGAAAAGATGGAAAGTTTAAAAATCTAAGCTATTTTAGATATAACATTCAACCTTTTATACACATAAAAACTTTCCTACCTTGATTACTTAGTTTTCGTTGCTTATAGAAGTGATTTTTATTTCTCAAAGTAGAATATTTATTGAATAATGCCTAGCTACTAATAAGAAGGTTAAGCTTTACAATCTTTATTTTTGGAGCTGAACTTCAGAAAAATAACTTAAATTAACTAATAAGAGGCTAGATTCTACAAAGCTGCTGATTTCTTAAGCAAGAGCAAGTAACTTATAAGTACTTCAGTGAATATTCCTTTAGACTCCTATTATGGACTAAATCAAGCTTAGTGTAATAATAGCTATATTTAAGAGAGACTTAAGGTAGAAGTTTCTAAAGCAATTAGGATTTATGGCTCATCTTATGTTTTTATGTAAGCAGATGTGTGCTGATAAGCTTATATACTTAATTTCGCTACTTTCTATAAATTAGCGGGAGATTAATATGCTTGAGTTATAGGACTAGAATCTTCCAATTTAATAAAGCCTGATATTACTTCCTTAGTACAAAATAAATCAAAAATTAATTTAAGTATTTTAGATAATGGAATTATAGCATTAACTCCTAAAAGTTTCATTCCTGCTAACTATTTTGAACTAACAGCTTATTATGCTAAATATCTATTCACTTTTATAGATCATTTTTAGAATCAAGCTACATCATAACAAGAAAGTACCTTTAAATCTTTTTTCCCTTAAGTCTAGCATTTGATTTTTACTAATCGAAACATTAACTTACAGTTTTCAGTTTACAATCTATAAAATAGAGTTCCTGTAGAAATCTACGAAATTAAAGCCAAGCAAGTAATAAAAAAGGCTGATATAATATGGCCTGGACCAAGCTAAAATCCTCCTACAGGAATTTAAACAATAGAGATGTCTTATTCAACCAATGATAAAGAGCCTGATGGTTAAAGCAGCTATTATTCAATAATACTTCCTCCTTTGCATATTCCCTGTATAGTAGACTTCATAAATAAAGATAAAGAGTTACTTAGTAATTAGATACTAAAAGCAAATCCATTTTCTTATGGAGGTTTATAGTTCAATGTCAATGTTACTTTATAAGCCTTTTTAGAAAGATACTTTGAGATTGGAATAGCGCATTAAGCAAGTGCTGTTATAATAAGTTGACTACCAGCATATTATGTCCTTTAAGCAATGAATATAAGAATACCATACATGATAGCAAGTAGAGAAGATCAACTATAAGATGTTAGTAAATTTCCAAATGCTTTTAATAATTATATTTCTTGGCAATTATTTGCTGAGATGTATATTTAATATTTAGAAAGAAATGATTGAAATGACTTTGGTATGGTTTTTGAATAAATAGAACCAGCAAATGAAAAAATTCATAATTAAGTTAAGTAATGAGCTATTAAAAATAATAAAAATATACAAAACTTTAATAAAACTTTGATACCTCGAATATAAACTATAAATTAAACTTTCTACGATGAATTAGCATTTCTTATTCTATAAAAAGAAATTAAAATCATTCTTTCTTTTCCTGCTCTAAACTCAATCAAAAAATTAGCTAATAAATTAATAGAACTTGAATGATAGCCAGGCGATACTGAGTTTATTATTTTATATACCGCAAATGTGATAGAAAATGCTTCTTAAGATCCTAAATAGTAAAGTAACATGAGAAAACTTTTGCATGGCTCTATTACTATTACACCTGCTGAGTATGTAGGTGAAATGGGACAGTAAATAATTTAACTACAATATGAATGTGTTAATATCAGTCTCTCTCCTTGCTATTATGTAGAATAACCTCTTATCATTGCTCATGGTTTGCAAAACTGTATTGATGAAGGCCAAGATTACACTAATCCTAGTATTCTATCGTAAAACATAAGATCAGTTAAGTTTACAGGATGTAGTGGAAAAGTAAAATTTTAGCAAAATGTAAATTTTAGAGATAATCTTAACTATAACTTTATTAATAATTTTTATGATGAAAATTGGAAACTTCATTTAGTTCCGTTTCTTGAATACTGTCCTACCTGTGCTATTGTATGAAGTTTCCTTACTAAATATACATATTGAAACGATAACTCGACAGAAACTCCATCAGATACTTACGAAATATTTGATGAAAATTGTGATTTTACAGAAAGATGAGTATCATATTTTGATAAAGGATATTAGTTAAACTTAATAGCAATGTTAGCATTGTTAGCTTATACTTTTATAATTCTAATAATAGGATTTAAAATTTGAAATAAAAGAGAATATGAAAGATTGTAGCAAGATGTTTGGATGTCAAATGATGATCAATTCTTCATGCTTACTCTTGGAATACAGTTTATTTAGTATTTATCAATGGGTCCTGAATTGTAATCCCTATTTCCAAAAGTAGCAGATGTTGTAGTTAAATCATTTACTTTGGATTTAATACATTTTAAGTTTCCTATTATAGTTTACTGAATAATTTACTTCACCTTTTTAGGTATTTCGATTCTAACTTTAGTATTTATTTTCGCTTTTTTATTTAAGTTTGAAGTTATTTTCGATTAAAGATTTTTTATACTAAAAATTATAGGAAACCTATCATACAATTTATCTTAATCCTTGATAGAAATTACCTTTCTTCCAATACTTTATATTTTAACGGAGCCTTTTTAATGCCTTTATGGACGAGACAATAATTTGGATTAATCTTTAGACTGAAGCGAAAGTTTCCCAACTTTTGACTGCTCATAGGCATGCTTTTAAGATTTTCACATAATGTCGTTAGTATTATCAAGTATCAGTTTAATAATTTACCTACCCTTAGTAATGTTAGTATGGCCTCACTGATAAGATCTTCATGAAAGTCTGCATATTAAATAGAAGTCAAAGTTCATACTTATAAGAGTTTATTTCTAGATTTGTATAAATGTTTTAAACAGAACAACTAAAGAAAAATATTAATACTTCTAAGGCTTTTTTTATGCTGCTGATACATTTTTGTTTGCTTGCCTAATTTTTATAATGAAGCCTTATACATTTGATAGAATTAATGCTATATAAGTAATTTCTTTTTCACTAGTAAGTTATATTTCTTTGCTAGCTACAATAGGATTAATTGTTAATGATAGAATACCTATTTTTATATCTTTTATTGGTGGAGTTTTAATTTTTATTGCTGCTTGGAGTTTTCTTTAAAAAAGATTTCCTAATTACTTGAGGTAACTAAAGCCAGACTATGAGAATCTTTTCAGATTTGCTTTTAGACCATGGGCAAAAGTATCAATTTTAGCAAAACATATAAAAATATAAAAGTTAAGAGTTAATATGAGCAGAAGTAGTTTATTAGAGAATATCAATACAATAGAAACCAATCAATAAATGAGATTTAGATAGGTATTATTAGGCGCTAAGTTTTAGTCTTTGATGAATGTTAAAAATATTCCAATTGTAATAGATAGGAATGAAATATCTTCTTAAATTTTTGATAATTAAAATATAACCAATATTTAATCCGATTTTTAATCTTAAATTTTAGAGCTAAAAGAAAAAGTAAAGCAAGGGAAAGAAGTAAAAAAATTTATTCTTAAGCAAGATGAGAATTTAGAAGAGACTAAAGATGTAATAAAATCATCAGTTAACTAGAGCTTTAATTTTGATCAAATTTAATTTGAGAATTCAGAAGAAATTCAAAAAGAGTAGCAAGATGAATAAGAAGAATAAATATAATAAGAAGAATAAGAAGAAAGTAATATTTAAAGTTTCGAACAGCAATAAAACTGCATTCTGGATTATAAGGAATAAATTTACGATGATTCCTAATCAAAATGGTCTGAGCAAAAAATAAATTAAAGTTTTGAAGAGAATAAAGAAGACTTGAGAGAAAGCAAAAAAGAGAATGAAGAATAATAAAATATTAATTGATTAAAGATTTTATTTAATTTTTTTTGTGTTTGATTAATTATTTAATCTTTATCTATCTAATTATAAATTAAGAATCTTACATTAGATTTAAAAATAGTTAGTGTAGTGAGGAAGAATTTCGAAAGAAATCCTTATAAATTTAAAAGGTAATAAATAGAAAATTATCTTAAGGATTATCGTATTCATAATTAAAGTCATCTTAAATATTTATTTAATAAAGCAATCGTTAGATGCTTATTAAATAAGTAAGAGTATTTTAAAGTTTAAACTAACGAAATTAAATTTCATTATAGATGAAATTTCTATCAAATGAAATTCTTAACTAGAAGGCTTTCTTTCATTTAAATAAACTTTATAATTTATAAAAAATTATTAATTTTTAGCATAATACCTATATAATTTAATTCTTAATAATAATTAAGCCAATGAAGCCTCAAGATAGAATTTACAATAAAAGCAAGCGAAATAAATTAGATAAATAAGCTAATATAATAATTTATTAGCAAATTTTTAAAAAACTTTACGAATGAAAGCAAGAAAAAAATCAGTTATTTAGCTAACTTTAACTAAAAATAATAAGAATATTCTTATAAAATTCGCAAGATAAAAATAGTAGTTCTATGATATTATACTATTTAAAATAATTTAAATTCAAAGCTTACCAAATTTGTACTAAGTAAATTAGAAAAAATTTAATATTTGCTTCATAAATTTTAAAAATAAAAGGAATTATAAAAGCTTATATAATAAATTAGGCTTAAAATGTTTAAAAAATTTAAATTCTGATTAAAGAAAACTTTTGTTTAAGAAGTAATTTCTTTCTAAGAATATTAGCTTAATGATTAATTACTATAAAAGTCTTAATTTTGGTTTAAAGTTTATTTTTGTTTATATCTTAAATATTTTTCAACGATAATTTTTAAGATAATAGAACTTAAATAGATAATAAGTTTTTTCTAAAAGCTTTCCAAATTTTTTTTAGATAAAAGAGTAAAAATGTTAAATATATACCTCTATTTGAGTGTAGTCACTCTTGAAGTTAAAATAGTAAATCTAATTTTAAAAATAATTATTATTTTTAATTATTCATTAAGCTTGATATGATCTTTAGAGATTATTTTCAGTTGCATAAACTTAAATAAATCCACATAATTAGAAATTGAAATTAGATAATTACTAAATTATTTAAGCTAAGCAAATATTGAATTAAAAATCTTAAATTAAGAGAATTTTATCCTTTATAGTAAAAAATCAAAAAAGATTAAAAATAAAATTTCTTTAGTAATTTGCTCTGATAGCTCTTCTTCATATTTTAAAATTATTAGCCATAAAAATTATCCTTTCTTACTATCTTTTCATCGAAAAAATTAAATTTTGAATTAAACTTTTAACAAAAAATCTTAATTTTAAAGTGATAAATAAAAGCGATAAAGAAATAATTATTAAAAGAGATTACTTTATTAATATAATTTTTGCTGTTCTTAGTTTATTTTTCTTTCTTAAAATAGCAATGTATATAAGCATGTAAAAGGATAAAGTAATAAAATAAAATATTAAATTTATCGATATTCTTATATTTTATTTACTAAATAGTTCTTAGTTAGTCATCTCCAAATAAAATAAATTCAAATTAAATCTTAGTTAAGTTTACTATTATTAGTTTAATGTGATATTAATATAGCTACCAAAACATATATGGAAACAATTAAAACATTTGCTATATTTAAAGTGAAATAGTTTAATTAGAAGAATATGACTTTTATCATAATAAATAAACTAGAACTTTGGTATTGAATAAATTTAAGATATCATATTAAAATTAGAGAGCTTTCTTAAATTTTATTTTATTCATGTCTGACAGTATTTATTCATATTATAATAAAAGAATATTCCAAAAGGTAAGGTAGCTGGGCTAGATGGAATAAAGGATGAACCAATCAAGTATTCTGGAGAAGAGATAAATTAATAGTACACTGTTTTATAAATAATATTTTAAGACTCTAAAGAATTCCATAAAAGCTGAATACATCCATTATCATCTCTGCTTTCAAAAAAGAGAATAAGATCAATTAAAAAAACTGAAAATTATTTTCACTTAATATTACCATACTGAAGGTCTACGAAAGTCTTTATTAGAAAGAAATTATAAAATTCTTTAAGAATACAACCTAATACATCCATCATAAAAGGGATTCCTCAAGAAGAGACTAACAATTCATTAAATATGATTGTTGCAATAGATAATTGTCCTCTATTAGAGTGAAGGAAAAGGCTCAACAAAAATTTTTGTCACTCTTATATATGTTTAAAAGATGTTTGATGCATTGAGAGAATTACATTTTTCAACATCTTAGGAGATTAAAACTTCCGTTGGGATTTATATTGGCACTAGGGTCTTTCTACAATAACTTAATTTTCTCTTTCTCATCGATGGTTATACTCGTAGAGTTCATTACAATAATGGAGTTATGAAAGGGAGTTTACATGGTTCTAAACTCTTACTTCTATACTGTGATATAGTAATCAGACATCTGTAGGAAAGAAACGCACAACTAAGCATTAATCTGCATAATATGAGATTCATATGTAGAACATGGGCAGATGGCCTTATATTCCTTTCTTTTTCTGCTTAAAGGATACAATAACTTATAGATTAATGCAACAGAACTTTTCAGTGAATTCTTCTATAAATAAAAACTAGTAAATGTGAAGCATCTCAACTTGTTAAAAAAATAAGAGCTAAAAAATTGAATTTAATTTAAAACTGGAAGATTATCGTATCAAGAAGAGGATCCAAGTGACTTAATTTTGAGTCATATTACAAGAAATGGGCCTTTAATCAGATGCTGGAAATAAAGAACTTAAATTTATTTGAAATCAGTGATAAAATGCCTTTATACTCTCAGTAGATAAAAGAATGTGACTCATAGACACTTCAAAATGCTTTATCGCATATTTAAAGCTGAATAAGGTAGGGAGCTGACTCTTTAAAAATATAATAAGAGACTCATGGAGTATGAAAGAGAAGTCAAACAAGAGTATACGTATATTGGCAAGGGGGATTTAAAGTCTTCTATCAATGTCTTTAATGAGGTTTGTTACATAGACTTTAACTGATTACCATTTGAACATATAATAGCTAATCGCTTTTTCTAATTCTACTTTAAAATACGGAAAAAAGCTAGGATTTATCCGGAATCTGATATAGGTAGACTTTTTGAGTTCATTAGAAACTAAAAATATTTGTAAATTTAGTAAGTAAAAATGATGTTTTAATTTTATGGAATTAATAATGGCAACTAATTCATAATTTCTAACTAACATTCTATTGATAAATTTATTGAGATAAATAAGAACAATTTTATTGAGAAACAACTCTACACTATAGAAACATTCTCACTGTACAGATATTTTGAGAACAACTTGAAGGAATTCAGAATTTTCCTGAGATAAATTATACTAAACTTTTCAAAAAATATAGGAAAGAAATAATTTCAATCTTTAAGTTGCGTACTCAATCTTATAACTTTCAATATGATTTATTTGCACTTCATTATCCTGTTAAAAACAAGCTCTATCAATGTGGAAGCATAGACTCATTTAAGCAAATCTTCGAATGATCTATTATTTGGACTCACTTAGAAATCTTTCCGATAAATTTCTTGGAAAAATAATAATTTATGATCATTTCTACTCAAACTAGCAGATTAATCCTCGTAAATATACGGATATAGACCTCTAAATAAAAAATTTGCATATGAATCTACTAAAAAAAAGAATTTAAATTGTAGGACAGAGCACAAATAATTAAATGGAGCCTAAAAAAGAACATCAAGAAAGCACAAGAAGCAACGGGAAAGAGTTGGAAGATGAAAAGAATGATTTATTAGCTTTATGAACATAATTAAAATGAAGTATATGATTTATATCAGAAACTCCATTTCATTAAAAATTTTATTAGAGTGATTTCTTCTAATATCCTAACGAATTTAAATAATTAAATTCATTCTTAATAAGTGATAGAATAATATAGCTATTGTACTTATATAATTGTGCAAAATAAATAAACTAAGAATTTAGATTTTAGTCTTTTAATTTCTTTCAAGAAAAATAAAAGATTTAATTTTTTTTTGGAAATATTAGTTTTCAAGCATCTATAAGTTTTTCAATTATGAATTAATAAAAGGATAACTGAAGTTATTATTATAGCCTGTTAATTTCCTTAATAAATGATATAAATTAAATTTAAAGAATTGATAGAAGCTATGCTTAACTAAATTTTTGATCAGAGAAACTTCTAATTATTTTTTAAAAGCAAAACATTCTTGATGTAAATACTTAATGCTAAAAAAATTATAAGCTTATATCAACTTCATAAATATTTTAAGTCTATTAACTACTAATTATAATAATTTTATATATATCTTCACTTATAAACTTCTATATGTTCATCTTATTTTAATTACTATGTTTACTTGTATTATATTTACTTAGAAGGATTTATATTAAACATTTGAAATGAATTCAAATCTATTATTTATTTTTAAATAGAGTCTTGCTATATATTATATTTAATAAGTATTGATAAATGCTATTTAGATTTAATATTTGAAGCTATTTAAAATTGTTTATCTAATTTTAAGATGTAATAATAACTTTTTCTCTAACTATAGATAGCTAGATTAAAAAATCATAAAAGCTTTAATCTAATCTTGCTTTATTCTAGTAACTTTTTAAAATAAATTCATCTTTTTTGATTTATTTATCTAGCTTATATAATATTCGTAAGTAATCTTTTTAATTGGGATTTGTTTTTACACTTTTACAATAAAGAGCATTTTGAAGTTAAGCAAGATAAAATAGAAAGCGTTAAGTACTCAACTTATAAAGATTTAGATACATGAGAAAAGCAGAAATTAGTTTTTCTCTCTAGGAATTTTTAAACTATAATTGAAAACTAAAAGTTTAACAATAGCAAATATTTAGAGCGTTAGATCTAAAATTTAATCCTATGAATTATAATTTTCATTCTCTATAATTTATTATAATATCATATCAAATAATTATCATTATAAAGGGCGGGCCTAGGAAGATTTAATTTTAAACTCGCTTTAATTTAAAAATTTGAAATAGATAAACAATTTTTTTAATATACGTTAACTAACTGACTTGAATATATATGAGAAATAGTTATAGATTTGATAATAATTTAATTGAAAATAGTTAAAAAGATTTTATTTAGATTTTTTATTCTATTGGAATAAAAAAATAATCTTAAGAGTATTATGCATTAAAATAAATAACTAGAGATATTTAATTATTTATAAGTTTTCTTTCTTTAAATCTTTTAAAATACTTCTATTTTAATAGGTAAATATAGGGGTATCTGAATGTATATAAATTAACTTTTCAAAATAAAAAATAATTATTAATATCTATTTCATAATAAACCTTATTTAATTAAGGAGACGCTACTTTATTATTATTTAAGTCCAAAGTAATTAAAAAGAGGAGTTATAATATGTTTTAAAATATAAAATAAAATAAAAAGTTTCACAATGTTAAAAGATAGTTGCTATTAAAATGTTTGAGTATAAGGAAATAAATAAATTATATTAAAGCTAAATAAAAAATTAAATATTTTCATAATATTTCAACTAGTTTAACTTTTTTCTTTCTCCTCTTCTTGGTTTGCCTCCTATCTATCCTTTTAGGAAATTATTTAACTGCTATTTTTACTTGCAGAAATATTATTCTCATTTGAGTTTTTTGTTTTTGAATTTCTCTTATTCTATTCTGAAGTTTTATTACTTTCTTCCTAAATTGAAACCTGAATTTCTTCTTAGAAATTCTTTTAATTAATTATTTTTTATTATCCTGGATGAAAGTTTATAATATCTTAATTTTTTAAAATGTCTCTAGTTTCATCAAGATTAGAGTTGTTCGCTTTATAATCTTCATTGCTTTTTTCTTATTGTGTAAGCAAATCCTCTTTTATATTTTTATTTTTTGATTATTTAAAATTTTCTTTTACTGGAATTTCGCTTAAATCTTCACTAACTAAATCTCATTCTAAGCTCTCTTCTTATATTTCTTAGTTTTTGATTTTCATTGGAGTGAAAATTTTATTTTTTAATAACAAATCTTTAAATTCTTTTTCATTCAAGGAACTTGCTTATTCTACGTTCTTAAATAGGCTTTTTCTCATTGTTATCACTCTTTTCTTTTGAATGCTAATATGATCAGTTAATAAATTTATATCTGCTCAAGGTCTAAAAGCAAACCTAAATAGCATAATTAAATCTGGCTTCAGCTACTTTAAATAGTTAGGAAAATGTTTTATATAAATAATCCCAACAATGACTACTAAAACTGATTCTATTATAAACACAATAAAAGGTACATTTGAATCATCAAAAATTAAACCTAAAGTAGCTTATAAAGATATCTAAGAAATGAAAATAAAAAGGGTAATCTAAATAGCGTTTATTTTCATATAAGCATAAGGTTTCGTTATATAAATCAGTATAGCAAATAAGAATGTTCCTGCTGAAAATAAAAGTCCTTAGATTTTGTAAAACTTGTACTTAGTTAGTTTGTTTAAGACATTTATACATATTTAGAAATAAATTCTTATAAGTATAAAACTAGATTTTTGCTTAATATGCAGGTGCTCATGTAGATCTTGTCAATGAGGTTAAACTAGCATTACTAAAGGTAAATAAATAATTAAAATGGTACTTGAAAATAATATTGACATAGTATGGAAATTTGAAAAGCAGGCCTTTGAACAATCAAATTTTAAGAAGCTTTCATCTCAATCTAAAGTTGAATCCAAGTTATTATCTCTTCCTTAAAGACATTAAAATGGTTCAGTTAAAATAAAAATAATAGGTAGAAAAGTAATTTCTATTAAAGCATAAGTGAAATAGTAAGAAATACTTCCTATAAACTTTAAAAATCCTAATTTTTATTCAAAAATAACCTCAAATTTAAATAAAAATGCTAATATTAAGATAATAGTTATAACTGCTATTACTCAAAAGATAAAGATAACTATTCAGTTTACAAGTATAGGAAACTTGTAATTGATCAAATCAAGAGTAAAAGTTTAGATAAATATTTCTAATGGTCTAGGAAATAAAGCATTCAAATTAGGACCAATTGCAATATATTAGATAAACTAAATCAAAAGTATAAAAAAGAAGACTTAGTCATCATTTGACATTCATACTTCTTTATTCATTTAATTGAATCTTATTTTATTTCAAATTTTAAATCCTATTATTAGAATTATAAAAGTATAAGCTAACAATGCTAACATTACTATTAAGTTTAACTAATATCCTTTATCAAAATATGATACTCATCTTTCTGTAAAATCACAATTTTCATCAAATATTTCGTAAGTATCTGATGGAGTTTCTGTCGAGTTATCGTTTCAATATGTATATTTAGTAAGAAAACTTCATACAATAGCGCAGGTAGGACAGTATTCAAGAAACGGAACTAAATGAAGATTCCAATTTTCATCATAAAAATTATTAATAAAGTTATAGTTAAGATTATCTCTAAAATTTACATTTTATTAAAATTTTACTTTTCCACTACATCCTGTAAACTTAACTGATCTCATGTTTTACGATAGAATACTAGGATTAGTGTAATCTTAGCCTTCATCAATACAGTTTTACAAGCCATGAGCAATGATAAGAGGTTATTCTACATAATAGCAAGGAGAAGGGCTGATATTAGCACATGCATATTGTAGTTAAATCATTTATTATCCCAGTTCACCTACATACTCAGCAGGCGTAATAGTAATAGAGCCACGAATAACTTTTCTTATATTACTTTGCTAATTATAATCTTAAGCTGCATTTTCTATCACATTTGCGGTATATAAAATAATAAACTCAGTATCGCCTGGCTATCATCCAAGTTCTATTAATTTATTAGCCAATCTTTTAATTGAGTTTAGAGCAGGAAAAGAAAGAATGATTTTAATTTCTTTTTATAGAATTAGAAAAGCTATCTCATCATAAATAGTTTGATTTAATCTTTAGGCATAGCTCATCAAAGTCTTATTAAAGTTAATTATATTTTTATTATTTTAAGTAGCTCATTATTGAATTTAGTTATGAATCTTTTCATTAGCTGGCTCAACTTATTCAAAAACCATACCAAAATTATTTCAATCATTTCTTTCTAAATATTAAATATACATCTCAGCAAATAATTGCCAAGAAATATAATTATTAATAGCATTTTAGAATTTACTAGTTTCTTATAATTAATCTTCTCTACTTGCTATTGTATAAGGGATTTTTATATTCATTGCTTATAGAACATAATATGTTGGTAATCAGCTTATTATAATAATACTCGCTTAATGTGCGAATCCTATCTCAAAATATCTTTCTTTAAATGCTTATAAAGTAAAATTTATGTTTAAATACATTCCTCCATAAGAAAATGGATTTGCTTTTAGTATCTAATTACTAAGTAACTCTTTATCTTTATTTATGAAGTCTACTATACAGGGAATATGTAAAGGAGGAAGTATTATTGCTTTAAAACTTTCTTAACCATTAGGTTCTTTATCATTGGTTGAATATGACATCTCTATTGTTTAAATTCCTGTAGGAGGATTTTAGCTTGGCCCAGGCCAAATTATATCAGCCTTTTTTATTACTTGCTTGGCTTAGATTTCGTAGATTTCTACAGGAACTCTATTTTATAGATTGTAAACTGAAAACTGTAAGTTAATGTTTCGATTAGTAAAAATCAAATGCTAGACTTAAGGGAAAAAAGATTTAAAGGTACTTTCTTGTTATGATGTAGCTTGATTCTAAAAATGATCTATAAAAGTGAATAGATATTTAGCATAATAAGCTGTTAGTTCAAAATAGTTAGCAGGAATGAAACTTTTAGGAGTTAATGCTATAATTCCATTATCTAAAATACTTAAATTAATTTTTGATTTATTTTGTACTAAGGAAGTAATATCAGGCTTTATTAAATTGGAAGATTCTAGTCCTATAACTCAAGCATATTAATCTCCCGCTAATTTATAGAAAGTAGCGAAATTAAGTATATAAGCTTATCAGCACACATCTGCTTACATAAAAACATAAGATGAGCCATAAATCCTAATTGCTTTAGAAACTTCTACCTTAAGTCTCTCTTAAATATAGCTATTATTACACTAAGCTTGATTTAGTCCATAATAGGAGTCTAAAGGAATATTCACTGAAGTACTTATAAGTTACTTGCTCTTGCTTAAGAAATCAGCAGCTTTGTAGAATCTAGCCTCTTATTAGTTAATTTAAGTTATTTTTCTGAAGTTCAGCTCCAAAAATAAAGATTGTAAAGCTTAACCTTCTTATTAGTAGCTAGGCATTATTCAATAAATATTCTACTTTGAGAAATAAAAATCACTTCTATAAGCAACGAAAACTAAGTAATCAAGGTAGGAAAGTTTTTATGTGTATAAAAGGTTGAATGTTATATCTAAAATAGCTTAGATTTTTAAACTTTCCATCTTTTCTTCCAGCTCATCCATTTACAAGTTCTCAAAATCTATAGTCAAAGGAAATGTGATGTAACTGGAATTAAATTTGCTTTGCTGAATAAACTTGCAAAGGAAATCAGAAAGGTGAGGGATAGTGTGGTTGGAACTTATAATGGCTATATTAAATGAGCTTGCTTTTATAAGTACACAAAAAAGCGCTAGCAATAAAATCATTTTTAAATTTAAGAAAATAGAAATGAAAACATTCTAAGATATTCAATTAAATAGCTATGGGTTTATTGATATAAGTGTTTATAAATAAATTAGATTTTCTTGTAATTAAATCAAATCCTTCTAGCCATAATAATTAATTAATTAATTACGTGGTTTCAACAAACTACTGCCATATCAATGATATATTTGACTAATGTGTTTTCCGACTTTGTTCATCCCTAAATGATTTTATAAAGATATGTTAAAAAATAAAAATAATATTTATTTAAATTAATAAGCAAAGAGTAACTAATGAAAATTAATAAAAGGAAACTTTTAATTAGTTCCAGCAAATCTTTTTAATCCAAAAAATATTAAATTTTTATTGAAATTTCAAAAAACCAAATAAAAAAGTTAAGATATCAGAACTTTTGATTTATTCTAAGTTGCTTTAAGATACTTTCTTCTTAATATCTATTTTCACTATTTTAAAAGAATTTTACCTAAAAAGTTAAATGAAGACAATGTGTTATAGTTTTAAACTTTTTCAAACTAAAAAATTTTAAATTTAAATATTTTAATTATAATTCTTAATTTAAATCTAGTGCTTTTTGTAGTTATATTATTTCATACAACAAATAAATGTAAAATTATGAATGCTATTAATTTTACAATTATCCTTTTTTTAGATTTAGATACTTCATCTTAAAACTTAATTTTCTATAAAAATAAATTGTCATAAGTATAGATTTGCGCTGATTATATAATAAATTTTTAATACTTTACCGAAATAATAGATATGTAGTTCGAAGTACTTTTATCAACTTACTAAGAATAATAATTAAGTTTTTACTTATAATAATAAGAAGAAACTATCATATTAAATAAATACATTTAAAAAAGTGAGTTATAAGATTGAAAAAATTGGCTAAGGCTAAATATTCTATTAATCTTTCATGTTTATATTCATGTTTTTTTTCTAATATGACCTTGAATTTAAAAATATTTATGATCTTTATCTTTATTATATCAGGCTTAAGTATATGTATTCACCTTCTAAACAAAATATTTTAACATTAAATTGGAATATTTATCAATCATAGCAAATAAAAAATCATGCAAAAATATATGAAAAACCCATAAAAAAAGAATAATAGAAAATCTAATTTACTGGTATTTTAGCAAAAATTGTAGGAGACAATAAGAAATTCTTTAAAGTATATAAATCGAGCATAAGCAATAATTAAAAAATGCAATAATTAGATATCTTAAATTTAAATCTAAAGATTATACATATTTTAGTATTTAAAATAAAAAATCATTAATAATAATAAAATAGCAATAATTTAAGATGAAAGAAAATAATAAAAAGCTGAAATTTAAAAATACCAAGAAATCTTTAAAAATAAACTCTAAAAATTATATTATATTTCTTTTCTGTAATTATTTAGACAAATATGTTTAGTCTACTACTAAAAATTAAGTAAATTCATAAAAACTAATTAAAATAAATAGAAAAGATTAAATGAGCAAATATATTAAGAATTTCTCTTTTATTCATTATATACAATTATAAAAAATTAAATCTTTTTCAATTTATTTAATTAAAAATAATCAAAAAAAGCATTTAAAAATTTTTTAAATTTAAGCTTTCATTTAAAAAAGATATAGATGCAGCTTTTAATATAAAAAAGTTAAGATCAAAATGATTAATTAATTAATTAATTTCATTATGCTAATAAAAAAAACACTAATTAAGTAAAAATATTAATATGATATATTCTAATTAAAAATTATAGATTAAGATTTTTTAAAAGAGAATGAAAGTATAAAAATTTTGGAGAATAGTAAAATTACAAATAAAACATTAAAATTAAAAAAAATTTAAATTAATATTGCATAAAAAATAAGTATAAAAGGATATAATAAAAAATAAAACAAATCAAAATATTGCCTTCACAAAATAATCTAAAATTATTTAGAAATTAAATTTATTTTAAAATAAATTATAATTAAATATATAAAGAACATGCTCAAAGCTTTTATTTCAGTTTTTTACTAATTAAATTATTTCCTAAGATATTATAAATTTACAATAAATTTGTTTTTAATATTGTGATAATTAACTTATTTAAAATTCGATAAAGAATAAACGTCAATAGTTATATAAAAAGTGAGATCCAATTCTTGATTTTAATTTAGCAAGTTTTTATAAAATATTAAGTTTAATTAAAAATATTTAAAATTTAAAAATAAGTTTTAAAAAATAATTACCTTCTAATAAATAATTTTATAATTTTAACAACTATTTTTAATAAAATTAAAAAAATTGAAAATAAAAAAAAATTTCCTATTTAAACTATCTTTTTTATATTAATTTTTTGCTCTTTTCATAAAATAAAAGTTGTTCTTATAAATATGTTAAATTTATTAATCTTTTTTAATTAACCATTTAAAAATTAAATATTTATATCTTAAATTATACATAAAATCTAAAATTTTTATTTCAAATAATTGTAAAAATTTCATAAAAAATATTTAAATTTATTTATAAATTATTTTTATCTTATAATTTAGAATATAATTTTAAATATATTTATAATTTATTCTAAATATAATATAGAACATTTACTATGCAATTTTATTAAATACAATTTGTAATTAAATTTAAATAAATTTATATTATCATTCAATCAAATTATTTTATAATAATTAAAAAAATTAATTAATTAAATTTGATTATAGAACGCGTATCACTCTCATTGGTGGCAGCTCTTTTTAAAAAAAAATGTTTCATACTAACAAGAATGTTTGTTACTGATAAAATTATCAGATACTGGTAGACCTTCTTCAATACTGGTATAATTTAAGAATACTCGTAATCTTTTCTACTTGTTGGAGGTCCAAAACATGGCAGGATTGTGTTTCATTGCATCACCAAAACAGAGGACGTCATGTGTCAATTATGGGTACTTAAATTACCCACCTCTGATGAAGCTCGCTATATTATTTCTTTTTCGTTCCAGAATTAAATTAAATTTTAACTAAACCAGTGCCGAAGGTCTAAGAATCTTATGTCTCGAGGCCAAACCAAAGCAGAGGAAGACATAAGTCGATTAATGGTACTTAACTTCCCCAACCTCTGATGAAGATGACCTTGTTGTTCACCTTAGAACAACTATGGCGGCTTTAAAAAGAATATATTAAAAAAAGTTAAAGTTAAAAAGCTTTGCTAAAGCCTTAATAGTCAGCCATCTGACCTATTCTATCAGCTTGTCTCCATTAGTTTGTCTTGAATTTCTACTAGACTTAGTTAGGCGGTGTAGCACTTCATTAGCGCACCATCCTTTAATATTCTGAATAGTTTTCATCTTGCATGTAGTCCTAATTATTTCTCCAAGGATTAAGATTTGAATTAAAGAATTTTTTTCTATAAATGTTTCCGCTTTATGTTGGATATATCCTAAATAGTTTTCTAAAAATATCTTATTTATTCTTTCTTTAAATTTCGCTTAGTTAGTAGCAGTATTTTCATTGGTGTTATTTATTGCACACGTAGCATTTTATTCTTCTTTTAAACTATTATTCCTGTAGCACTTATTTAATTTAAATTTACTACTTATTTTAAATAAACGTTTACTGTTTATTTTAATTTGAGGTATTTCCATAGGATCCGATTAATTCTGTTAAATCGAAAATGGCGTAACCTGAATTTATTATTAAATTTAAAGAATTCTTTGTTCCAGTTTGTCTTCTATTTCTTATGATGATTAATATTGTTTCTCAAATAAAGACGTTATTAGTTTTTCTAATTTTTCTACTTTATCAGTGAGGTATCTATTTTTAAACATAAACTATTTTAATTCTTAGTAATATTTCTATTTGAGTTTGTGTCAGAAGTTTTTTTAGTTCTGGATTTCCAAGTGGTTAATGTTCGTCATATCAATCATACTTCTCACTTTCACTCATTGTAATTATTTCGTTTTTTAATTTTTTAGAGAATTTTCCTGTTTAAATATTTTGTTCAAAGTTCTGTTATTTCTTAGAAGCCATTTTATTTATTATATAATAATAATAAAATATTTGCAAAGTTATTTATTATTAAAATAAAACAAAAGCATTAACTTAATTAAAAAAATATAAATATATTAATAAAAATAAGTAAATAATTAGCTAAAATATTTATAATTTATATTAAATAGTAGGATAACTCTCTGTTCTATAATTGATTAGAAATTATATTATTTTAATTATATTTTGATTAAAATTATTTATTAATTAATAAATAATTTATATAAATTTTAAAATATTTATAACCTTATTCATTTAAATTAATAAAAATATTAATTTTTATATTTTATTGAAATATATTAACTATCTATATTTAATTTTAAGTAGTTACTTTTATTTATTTAAAATATGGAAAATTAGCTTGAAATTTTTTAGTAAAAATAAAATTTTTGATGAGCCCTTATAGATTAGTGTTTATAAAAAATTTATGAGTTATTTTTAATAATAATTAATTTTAAGTATAATTACATTTTAAAAATAACTTAATCAAAATTCAAAAATTATATTAAAAATATTATTTCAAAGAATTTTATTAAATATATAAAAAATGAAAACTTTTATTGTCTTTTTATGAGTTTTAAAATTTTAAACAAATAAAATCTTAATTAAACATTCTAAATCAAACTATAAATCTATATAAGTAGAATTTAAATTGATATTCTTACATCTATAAAAAATTTAACGAACTATTTATTAAGTTAGAAAGGGAGAGATTATATCTATTTAGTATTTAGTGCTTTACTTTATTATTTTCATCTCAAATTAATTCTCTTAAAATTAAGATGGAAATTGTAAAACTAAAAAGAAATAATTACCTTTATTTTTAGCAAATCTATCAAGTCTGGCTTTTTTTATAGCATAAAAATTAATAGTATAATAAAAATTACCAGATTTTTATATTCCTTCTATTTTAAATTTTTTTTCTTAATCTTTAAAAAAATTAAAGTTACTTGAAATAATTAATTAAACATCTAAATCTAAGATCAAACAATTTTACTTATAAATAACTTTTTTAGCTTCAAGTTTAAATTTCTATTAATATTTGAAGAGAAACTTTCAGTCCAATCTATTTACATTTCCGAGAAAAGTCCTTCAATATTCAGTTAACATTTTAAAAAAATTAACTTAGAAATAAATTTTATCTTTAAGCCTTATAAAAGAATAACTCAACTTTCTTTCAATTTGATTCTATTTAAATATTTCTTTCTTCATAAATTTTTCTATCAAAATTGATATAATTAAGAAAAATAACTACTTAGCTATTACAAATATTTAATAGCATATTTAGAAATAATTTATTCCTTCTTTTCACTTTATTTAAGGGTTTTTACCAGAAATAAATATAAACTTTATTATCATTCAAATAATATATTAAAAAACAAATATAAGTAAAGATGATATTCCAAACTTTATAATTTAATCCTAAAAAATAATTAAAAGATAAAACTTAAGATTAAAGTTTAGTAGAGATTTAGTAATAATTTAAATACATTACGTTTAAGTTAGATCTTAGAACCTTTTAAAACTATTTTTTAATTATTTATTCCAATTAAATATGTTTGAACCAAATAATTGTCAAAATTTAAAATTAATTTCCTCTTTCTCTAAATTTGTCTATTTTTCAGCCTAAAATATATTGAATGTCTTTTTATAAAGAAAGATATATATAAATAAAAGCAACTAGCCCATATAAATTATAAGAACTAATAGATCTCCTTTAAAAGGGAAAATAAATATAAAATTAATTAATTTTAAACTTAAAGAGTTTTGGACTGCAACTTCTTGTAGTTTAACGACCCCAACACTCCCTTCATGGGATAACGGGGATATCCTGTTGCTTTCGAAAAGCAGCTGCCAGGGAGCTCCATTGCTATGGGCAGCCAGGCTTCAAGCCCCTACCAGGAGTGGATAATCAAAAGGAAGGCGTTCCCTTGCAAAGGTTGACTTTGACTAGGGACTTTCTCAGCGACAGGAAAGGAACTTGTTCCTAGTCATAAAACCAGAAAGTATGATTCAGAAGGTCAATCTCAGCTCTCACCATCTTTTTAATTATAATAAATATAAAATTAAGCTATTAACAACTAAAACATTAATTTTTCTTTATTTTTCAAAGGAATCTAAATTATAATAGGAATATTTTATATTTTAAATAATTTAATCAACCTGAAATATTTTACAAGAAAAAAAATTAGTGTTGAAATAAAAGAATAATCTAAACTTATAAGCTATTTAAATCGATAAAATTATATAATATACTCAATAATACTTTAGAACATTTTATTGTTATCATTTATGCTAAGGATATTCTTTATGTCTTTTGATTGCTATTTCCTTAAATAGATAAATAAATTATATAGAAAGTGTATTTATTCTAGTTTAATAATAAATTATAAAAATATTCTTCATTTTATAAATATTAATACTAATTTCTTAACTAATTAATAAGAAATTTGTAAGCATAGCTTTTAATTAAAATAATAAACTAGAAATTTCAGCTTAAAACTTTACTACTTTAACTAAAATTAAGAAGCCTAGGAATTATAAATAGATTTAGTAAAACCTGAAATATATTAAAATATTCGCAGTCATTCTCCGGATACTTTTACCAAAGTATTATAAATTTCAGCGCCGAATTCACTTATTTTTTGCTATATCTCTAGAAGAAAATTCTCATTTTCAATAAATCTCAACATTTGAGCACCTGTAACAAGCTGGTGTGAAATACCATCATAATTTCTCTATAAATGAATTAGCTTACACTATATTCTTTCAAATAATTTCATTTTTTAATGTCGTTTCTTATCATCTAAAATTCATTTTAATCTCTTCCTGTTGTTAAAAAGAGAAAGAGAATTTAGATCTAAATTATAATTCCGAAAATTAGTAAGTTATCCACATTTGCTTCTGTTGTTAATTCAATTTTACACTTTTGAGAATTAACGCAAAACTTGGCAATAAATGTTTTAGTAAAAATAAAGAAAATAATCAACATTATTGACTAAAGTCTATTTTAAAAATTTACCTTCTTTCAGCATTAGAACTGTTATTGAAGTTTTAGATCCTAATTTTCTCATACTAAGTTAAATTTTCAAAATCTTTGCTGTCCTTTATGTTTATAAAACTTTTGGCTAGTCAATTGTGCAAAGAAACTGGTAATTAATGTAGGTTATTCTTCAGATTTGATATTCATTATTAAAATATTTAATTAAAATATTCCAGCTGAAGAGAAAATTTTTCTGATTTAGCATTACTGCCACTTTTACTTTCTTTACCAATTAAATCCTAAAAATTTACTTTTTCTTCGTAAATTAGATTTTAAAATGTCTGATTGGAAAGAATTCTCAGCCATTTGACTAATATTTTTTGGTTTTATTTTCAGTCTTCTTTTTACTGAAACATCTCACATTATTAGTTAACTTGCTCTTCTTGAATTTATTAGAGAAGTTATTAATCTTCAATTCCAAAATTAGATTATTATTTAAAGATTAATTTAGAATTACCTTTTTAAGTTTAGAAGTCTTAATTCTCTTCTAAATTCTAACTTTCAGCTTCTTAAATATAAGGATTATTTGCTGAATCATAAAAGTAACTGCTGGTCATTCTGAACTGCTAAAGGTTAAAATTATTCTAGTTGAATCGCCATTAATGAATCTTTGAGTGTTTTTATGGAGAATAGGTGTTTTAAGATTGTAAGATTTTTTCTTTTTCTATTTAGTTTTCTTAATGAAGCTTATTTTTTAATTTATTTAAGTTATTAATTTTTGTCTTTTTTTCCTATTATTGAAGTTTAATTTTTTTTAACTTGGATTTTTAAGTATCAACGCTTTCTTCTTAAATATCGGTGAGTTTTTCTTTATTATATTTCGCATTGTAGAAATTGCACAATTCTTTAAATTGTTTAGGAATTTTTGATTAGAAACTATTTGATTAATAAAGAATAATAATTTTTAAAAGAATTATTAGATTTAGTTATTTAAGTAACAGCATTTTAAATATCACATAAATATAAAAAGCAAATTAAAATAATAAAATTTATATACTAGTAATAGATTAAAAAGATATATTTTCATCTTTATTATTTCTTCTAAATAAAAAAATTATTATAATTAATTCCATTATTGAAGCTTATTATTAATATTTTTGATTTATCTTCCCTTTTTAAGAATATTGTACTGAAAAATATAAAAAATATAAGAAATAAGAATGAAATGAAAAAAATGCTTTCATTAATTGAGAATTTCTAGTTATAAATTAATTCTTAAATATCAAATTTTAAAATGTAAAGAGCGATTAAAGAAAAAACTTTAAAAAATGAAAAATAATTACAAATTTTTAATTGGTTACTAATTAGAAAAGGCTTCATTAAGATTCTTATATTTTGATAAATTTTATTTTAATGAAATTAGTAGTATCTTAACTTTATAATTTTGCTATAATATATAATAATTTTATAAAAGATTAAATGCAAAGCAGATAAGATTTATTAAAATTGTTAAATTTTAGATAGTGAAGATTTATCAAGAAATATTTAAAAAAAATTTTAATTTTGAATTCACAAAATAATTAAAAATGATTTATAAGAAATAAATTATTTTTATAGATTATAGATTAATATTAAGTTAGGCGATCTTTGAGGAATTTCACCTCTTCCCGCCAATCACTGGATTGCTCCGGGATTAGATCAAAAAGTTTAAAAGTTTCTCCTCTCACATGCACTTGATCTTGTTATGGCTATTTCCATCTTGCGTTCCACGAAAATTTCTTCTTGTAAATGGTTCCAATTTCCGTCATTCATAGTCTTTTTTTTATTCTCCTCTGCTGCAATTGTCTAGCCTTTCTTTTCTGTACTTATTGCTTTCTCTATTTTTCCCAGTATTGGTTCTTGAAGCTCAGGAATTCCTTGCATTTTCTTCGCAAGTGTTGCTCTGAGATGCAATAATAGCATCTTTTTACAATCTTGATTGGTTTGGTCTTCTTCAAGTTCTTGTCAATTTCTTCAATCAGCATTGGGTCGCCTTTCTGCTCATCTAGTTTCTCTTCTAGTCTCTCAAGTCTGTTGTCAAATTCAGTCTGTTTTTAATGCTAATTCTGGGATTAGCTAGTTTAATCCTACGATATGTTTCAGAAAGCATTCAGTTCTCGTTCTTAAGACATAAGTCTTGACTCTATTCCTTCAGCTAGGTCAAGCTTTTCCATTAATTTGTCATTGTCTTTCTTGAGTTTCTTAACCTCTTCCTGGAGGTTTAGCTCTACTCTGATGAGCTATTCCATGCTCATCTGGCCAGAAGGATTGAATTCCGTCACCTCCTGGTGGAGAGCAGATTTCATCTGCTTTCTCGGTTTCTCATCTGAGATTGGAGTATCTATATGGGCTGTCTTCAATGCTTGCTTCCGCTCTTCTTGTTAAATTCCAGGTTGTTAGTTCAATATAGATTAGGATTAAGATAGAGAAGATTATTAAGTCTTGGCTTTTTGCTTTCTCCCTTCCTTTTTGGGTTAGGAAGAGGTGGTATAGAAGCCTGATTTGAAACCTTCCACCATTTTATTTCTATAAATTATTTTTAAGAAATTTAATTAAATATATAAAAACAAGTTATTTTATTCTTATTTTATTATTAAATTAATAATAATTAAACCAAACATTTTATTTCATTCTCTTGCTTATATAACGTTCCTCCAAAGATATTATAGAATTATAAAATAATTATTTTTTATTTCTAGTAATAAACTAATATTTTTCAAAGACTAATGATAAATATTAAACCCAAATAAAAAATTTAAATACTTAGGTTTTAATTGCCCTTCACAATTTTAACTATTTATTAAAATATATTTAAAAATTAAATTAATATCTTTAAAAATTGAAAAATTAATTACTAAAGTTAAATAAGTTATTTAAAAAGATAAATAACATTCATTATTATTTCACTTTTTTAAAACAATTCTTTTAAGCTTAAAATGCTTTATATTTAGAATTTAGAATTTTTGGTCCTTTCTTCTAAAATAAAATTGTAAATGATAACGTAAGTAACATACATTTATGCAACTTTTCATATTAATAAGCAATTTACATTATGTTTTAACTTAATAATATAGGCTAACTAATATTAAATTTAAATATAAATATGGAATGCTAAAATTAATTAAAATAATCAAAAAACATATTAAACAAAATTGGAGCTAAAGAATTTCAGAAAGGGAATGAAATCATAGAAATAATCTATTGCTCTATTTTATTAAATTAAATTAATTAAATAACAAAAATAGTTAAATATATTTCTAAATTAATGACTATTGATAACTTATAGCCTTTCCTTTCAGTACACATATAATTAATTTATAAATAAATAATATATCATGATTTACTATATAACTTTATTAATTAAAATTATCTATAAAATAAAAATAATTAATCAATATATAAAAAAATTTAACTAAGTAAAATGGAGTCTTAAAATCTTGTCCCCGGCTTTTTCTTGAGCAAAGAAGAGAAAAAAGTTCTAGAGAAAAAACAGGCATAAAAAAAGTGTCGAGAGTCTTCTTCTCCTCACTTACAAAACTAATAAAGAACCTAATAACTATAATAAACACCTCCTAAAGTAATAAAAAGAAAGGAAACTAATATAATAACAGGAAAAAAACTTCCATCAAAGATAATTAAAAAGGAAATCAATATTTAACAGTTAGTATTTAAAAATCCAATCTCTAGGAAGAGATTAAAGTGCTTAAGCAGGAAAGTTAAGTACTAAGAAAATTATTATCGCTTGGATAAGATAACTTAGAGATTAGAATTATTAATTAAGAAAGGGAACTCCAAGCATATTGGAACATTTAAACTGAACATAGATAAGAAACAGCAAGGCTTGGAAATATCGTATAAAAACAAGAGTTGGAGTTTATTAAGCAAAAAATATTAGCACAAACATAACTAATTAGACAAATTAGATGGAATTAGAATAAAAAGAGGTTATAAATCGAAAACCAATCAGGTAAGTAAGGAAGAAATGCTACTACTGTAAGAGTAAGTGATATTTGTAAAAGAATTGCTAAAAATTTTAGAATTTCAAAAAAAAATTTTGGCGTAAAGAATAAGAAAAATACTAGAGGCTCTATTGCAACTAGCATGGAGATATTTACAGAAGAAAATGATGTGAAGTACTTTTTGAAATAAAAAGAACAAGAAATCAAAGAAACTGAGAAGACCTTAATGAAGATAATTTCATTAGAAAGTCAAGAATGATGAGAAGTATTGCTGATAAAACAACTTATTTTAAACGGTGTCCAGATTAGCACTGTTGAACATTTTAATTTCATTATTATTAATCAATATATAAATAATATTTTCTTCTAGTATAATAGTATTAATTAAATAATCAACTAATAAATTAAAATAATTAAAAATATTAAAAAAGTAATAACAATTCTATCTGTAAAATAATAAATATTAAATGACTGTTAAAATATTTAATATTTTATTATTAGTATTATTTATATTTTTAAACTATTAATTTTTAATTCGATAGATTAAATTAAATAGTTTTTCTAAGCTTAGTTTAATTAAAATTTTAAATAGTATTTTTCTTGATTTAATAATATAAAAAATCAAATAATACTTTTATATAGTCTTAATATAAATTATTCATACATTTCTAGTAAATATAATCAAAATATTCATTTCATAAGATAAGCATATTTTTAATTAGCTTTTAGTATTTTATTTAATTATTTTTTATCAATTAGATAATTTCAAAAGCATGCTGAAAATTAAAAAACTTAAAAATAATACTTATCTTTAATATTAACTAAATTTAATCTACTTATACTACATCTAAATTAATTAATTTTGGCTTATATTAATTAATTTTTTCCAAAAGCATACTTTTTTATTATTTTTTTATCGATAAATTAAAAATATTTGAAAATATTATCTTCATAAAGCAAAATTTAATTTTAAACAGATAAATAAATATGAATACAGAGCGCGTAGCACCTCGTTTGTGCTCAGCTCTTTCACTATTAATATTTAATATTAAAAAAGTGTTCTCAAAGATTGATTTCATTCTATTCGTCCAAAGAGTCACTTCATCTTCTCCAAATGGGGAATCTTCTTATTAAAAATTATTCTTAAATCTTGAATAAAATGCTTCAGTCTTCATAATAAAAAGATATTAATAAACTAAGATGATTAAGATATAATTATTATTAAATAAATAAAATTTAAAATTCCTTTTATACGTATTAAAGATTTGTTGTTTAGATTTTTATTAGTAATCTATATAAATGTTTAAATCTGCTGAACTTCTAGAAAATTTCTACCCTAGAAATAATTTTTTTCTTTTAGATATATAAAATATAATTGTTGTACTTTCTTTCAGATTTGATTCTAAACACATTTTATTAAATTATTAAGCATCTTATTAATTTTATTTATTATTATTACCTTTAAAAAATAAAAAAGAACTGATATATAAATAACTAATTTAAATTAAAGAAAGAAAAAATTAAATAAAATCTTTAATCAATTAATATTTTATTTTTCATTCTTCATTCTCTTTTTCGCTTTCTCTTAAATCTTCTTTATTTTCTTCAAAACTTTAATTTGCTTTTTGTTCAGTTTATTTTGATTAGAAATCATCGCAAAGATATTCCTTAGAATACAGAATGCTGTTTTATTACTGGTCGAAACTTTAAGTATTATTTTCTTCTTATTGTTCTTATTCATCTTGCTACTCTTTTTGAATTTCTTCTGAATTTTCAAATTAAATTTGATCAAAATTAAAGCTCTAGTTAACTGATGATTTTATTGCATCTTTAGTCTCTTCTAAATTCCCTTCTTGCTTAAGAATAAATTTTTTTACTTTTTTTACTTCTTTCCCTTGCTTTACTTTTTCTTTTAGATCTAAAATTTAAGATTAAAAGTTGGATTAAATGTTGTTTATGCTTTAATTATCAGATGACTAAAAAGATATTTCATTCCCATCTATTACAATTGGAATATTTTTAATGCTCATCAAAGACTAAAATTTAGCGCCTAATAAAAGTTCTTTGAATTTCATTTATTGATTGGTTTCTATTGTATTGATATTCTCTAATAAACTACTTCTGCTAATATTAATTCTTAACTTTTATATTTTTATATGCTTTGATAAAATTGATACTTTCGCCCATGGTCTGAAAGCAAATCTGAAAAGACTCTCATAGTCAGGCTTTAGTTACTTCAAGTAATTAGGAAATCTTTTTTAAAGGAATCTCCAAGTAGCAATATAAATTAAAACTCCACCAATAAAAGATATAAAAATAGGTATTCTATCATTAACAATTTATCCTATTGTAGCTAGCAAAGAAATATAACTTACTAGTAAAAAAGAAATTACTTATATAGCATTAATTCTATCAAATGTATAAGGCTTCATTTTAAAAATTAGGCAAGCAAACAAAAATGTATCAGCAGCATAAAAAAAGCCTTAAAAGTATTAATATTTTTATTTAGTTGTTCTGCTTAAAACACTTATACAGATCTAGAAATAAACTCTTATAAGTATGAACTTTGACTTCTATTTAATATGCAGGTTTTCATGTAGATCTTATCAATGAGGCCACATTAACATTACTAAGGGTAGGTAAATTATTAAACTGATACTTGAAAATGCTAACGACATTATATGATAATTTTAAAAGCATTATTATGAGCAATCGAAAGTTAGGAAACTTTCGCTTCAGTCTAAAGATTAATCCAAATTATTGTCTCGTCCATAAAGGCATTAAAAAGGCTCCGTTAAAATATAAAGTATTGGAAGAAAGGTAATTTCTATCAAGGATTAAGATAAATTGTATGATAGGTTTCCTATAATTTTTAGTATAAAAAATCTTTATTCGAAAATAACTTCAAACTTAAATAAAAAAGCGAAAATAAATACTAAAGTTAGAATCGAAATACCTAAAAAGGTGAAGTAAATTATTCAGTTAACAATAATAGGAAACTAAAAATTTATTAGATCCAAAGTAAATGATTGAATTACAACATCTGCTTCTTTTGGAAATAATGGTTGCAATCCAGGACCCATCAATAAATACTAAAAAAACTAAATACCAAGAGTAAATATAAAGAATTGGTCACCATTAGACATCCAAACATCTTGCTACAATCTTTAATATTCTCTTTTATTTCAAATTTTAAATCCTATTATTAGAATTATAAAGGTATAAGCTAACAATGCTAGCATTACTATTAAGTTTAACTAATATCCTTTATCAAAATATGATACTCATCTTTCTGTAAAATCACAATTTTAATTAAATATTTCGTAAGTATCTGATGGAGTTTCTGTCGAGTTATCGTTTCAATATGTATATTTAGTAAGGAAACTTCATACAATAGCGCAGGTAGGACAGTATTCAAGAAATGGAATTAATTGAATTTTCCAATTTTGATCATAAACATTATTAATAAAGTTATAGTTAAGATTATCTCTAAAATTTACATTTTGCTAAAATTTTACTTTTCCACTACATCCTGTAAACTTAACTGATCTCATGTTTTATGATAGAATACTAGGATTAGTGTAATCTTAGCCTTAATTAATACAACTTTGCGCACCATTAGCAATGATCAGAGGCTATTCTATATAATAGCAAGGAGAGTGACTGATATTAGCACATTTATATTGTATTTAAATCATTTACTATCCCAGTTCACCTACATACTCAGCAGGCGTAATAGTTATAGAGCCATGCAAGAGTTTTCTCATATTACTTAATTACCTAGAATCTTAAGCGGCATTTTCTACAACATTTGCAGTATATAAGACTAAAAATTAAGTGTCTCCTGGTTTTCAACTATTTTCTATAAGAACATTAGCAATGTTTTTTATTAAATTAAGGGCAGGAAAAGCAACTATTATTTTAATTTCATTAAGCAAAATTTGCAAACCCAATTCGTCATAAAATGTTTAGTTATATCTTAAAGTAATTGGTATGAAAGTTGTATCGTTAGTGTTTAATATCTTTTTGTTACTTCCTTATGCTCAAGATTTTACTTTATTATGAATTTTTTCACTTCCTGGCTCGAGCTATTCAATAATCAACCCAAATTTATCTCATTTATTTCTTTCTACATATTCAATATAAATCTCAGCAAATAATCTTCAAGAAATATAATTATCAAAAGCATTTTAGAATTTACTAGTTTCTTATAATTAATCTTCTCTACTTGCTATCGTGTAAGGGATTTTTATATTCATTGCTTATAGAACATAATATGCTGGTAATCAGCTTATTATAATAATACTTGCTTGGTGCGCTATTCCAATCTCAAAGTATCTTTCTGTAAATGCTTATAAAGTAATACTTATATTTGATTTCAATCCTCCATAAGAAAATGGATTTGCTTTTAGTATCTAATTACTAAGTAACTCTTTATCTTGATTTATGAAGTCTACTATACAGGGAATATGTAAAGGAGGAAGTACTATTGCAAAATAACTTTCTTAACCATTAGGTTCTTTATCATTGGTTGAATAAGACATCTCTATTGTTTAAATTCCTGTAGGAGGATTTTAACTTGGCCCAGGCCAAATTATATCAGCCTTTTTTATTACTTGCTTGGCTTTAATTTCGTAGATTTCTACAGGAACTCTATTTTATAGATTGTAAACTGAAAACTGTAAGTTAATGTTTCGATTAGTAAAAATAAAATGCTAGACTTAAGGGAAAAAAGATTTAAAGGTACTTTCTTGTTATGATGTAGCTTGATTCTAAAAATGATCTATAAAAGTGAATAGATATTTAGCATAATAAGCTGTTAGTTCAAAATAGTTAGCAGGAATGAAACTTTTAGGAGTTAATGCTATAATTCCATTATCTAAAATACTTAAATTAATTTTTGATTTATTTTGTACTAAGGAAGTAATATCAGGCTTTATTAAATTGGAAGATTCTAGTCCTATAACTCAAGCATATTAATCTCCCGCTAATTTATAGAAAGTAGCGAAATTAAGTATATAAGCTTATCAGCACACATCTGCTTACATAAAAACATAAGATGAGCCATAAATCCTAATTGCTTTAGAAACTTCTACCTTAAGTCTCTCTTAAATATAGCTATTATTACACTAAGCTTGATTTAGTCCATAATAGGAGTCTAAAGGAATATTCACTGAAGTACTTATAAGTTACTTGCTCTTGCTTAAGAAATCAGCAGCTTTGTAGAATCTAGCCTCTTATTAGTTAATTTAAGTTATTTTTCTGAAGTTCAGCTCCAAAAATAAAGATTGTAAAGCTTAACCTTCTTATTAGTAGCTAGGCATTATTCAATAAATATTCTACTTTGAGAAATAAAAATCACTTCTATAAGCAACGAAAACTAAGTAATCAAGGTAGGAAAGTTTTTGTGTGTATAAAAGGTTGAATGTTATATCTAAAATAGCTTAGATTTTTAAACTTTCCATCTTTTCTTCCAGCTCATCCATTTACAAGTTCTCAAAATCTATAGTCAAAGGAAATGTGATGTAACTGGAATTAAATTTGCTTTGCTGAATAAACTTGCAAAGGAAATCAGAAAGGTGAGGGATAGTATGGTTGGAACTTATAATGGCTATATTAAATGAGCTTCCTTTTATAAGTACACAAAAAAGCGCTAGCAATAAAATCATTTTTAAATTTAAGAAAATAGAAATGTAAATATTCTAAGATATTCAATTAAATAGCTATGGGTTTATTGATATAAGTGTTTATAAATAAATTAGATTTTCTTATAATTAAATCAAATCTTTCTAGCCATAATAATTAATTAATTAATTACGTGGTTTCAACAAACTACTGCCATATCAATGATATATTTGACTAATGTGTTTTCCGACTTTGTTCATCCCTAAATATTTTGATAAAGATATGTTAAAAAATAAAAATAATATTTATTTAAATTAATAAGCAAAGAGTAACTAATGAAAATTAATAAAAGGAAACTTTTAATTAGTTCCAGCAAATCTTTTTAATCCAAAAAATATTAAATTTTCATTTAAAATATAAAAGAAAAAAGTTAAGAAAGTTGAATATCACAAACTTTTTTATCTAAGATGCTTGTAATCACTTTGTACTTAGAATCTATTTTTATTATTTGATAAAAAGGCATAAATGGAAAGCTAAACTTAAAGTCATTTATTTTAATTTAAAGATTTTCAAACTAATTTAGAAATTAAATCTTAACACTGAAAGTTTTATATAAATTAACTGCTATAGATATAAGCCTAGTGCAGATTATATAATAAATTCTTAATTTTTTAAATTAATAATTGAGAAATATCTTGAAGTGCTTTTTCAATTTATTAAGAATATTTAATTGTTTTTTACTTTTAATAATAAGGATAAATTATTATATTGAAATAAAATATCAAATGAGTTATAGAAGTTATTATGCTTAAATATTTCTTAATTTAAATATTTGAACATCAAATTGAATTTTATCAATTACAGCAATAAAAATTCAAGCAAAAGTATATGAAAACCCAAAAAACAAATTTATAAGCCTCTGTAGTGATATTTGAGGAAATAATAAAGGAGATAATAAGAAAACTCTATAAAGTATAAACAGCATACATAAATAATTAATAATAATTAAAAAATTGTTATAATAAGATATCTTTAATTTAATCTAGAAATTCGTTTAAATAATTCAATTATTTAAAATAAAAATCATTAAGTTTCTATAATAAATTTAAACTGCAATAATTTAAGATGAAAGAGTATATTAAAAACCTTAAATTAAAAAAATCAAATAATCTTCTAAAATAAACTTCTATCAATTTTTCTTTCTAACTGCTCTCTGTAATTCTTTGAATCATATCTACTTTAGTTACTACTAAACTTATCTCTCGTAAAAAATGAACTAAATAAATAGAAAAGTTTAAATGATGAAATATACTCATAATATCTCTTTATACATTACAAATGTTTCGAAAAAGTTCTGAATTTTTAAGATTATTAATTAAAATAAAAAAGCATCTTAAAAATTTATATAATTTTAAGAATTCCTTTAAAAAGAAAATTTAGATGTATTTTTTAACTAAAAAAATAAAATATAAATAATAATTAATAATTAAGTAATTTATTTTATTACATCAACGAATTAAAAAAATGATCTTAATAAAAATATAAACATACTTCATTCTAATTTAAAAAGTAAATAAATTAAGATTTTTTATTAATATTCTATAAATTTTTTAAAATGATTAAAGCAGAAAAAATCATAAAGGAATAAAAATTTTAATATCGAGAAATTATTTAGAAATAATAAATAAAAATGTATAAATTAAAAAATTAAATATAATTAAATAAATAGTTTAAGTTTATTTATATTTATTAAAATTTAATTTGTAATAAAAAATCTAAAAATTTAATTTCAGTTCAATTCTAAATTAAATGCTCCAAAGATGTTATAAACTTACATAAATCTTTTTAGTTATTATGATAAGCTAATTTTATTTAAAATTTGATAAAATATATCAAACAGTTACTATATTAAATATTGTGATTTCATTCTTCATTTTAATTTCAGCTATCTTTTAAAGATAGCTTTATAAAATATAAAATTTAATTTAAAATCTTAAAAAAGTTTAAAATATGTTTTTAAAATGATTATCTTCTTTTTATATAATTTAATAATTTATAAAGCATTTTTCAATGAAATAAAAGCTTTTAGTATCATAAAGAGATTTTACTATTTAAATTTTAATAATTATTAAATATTAAAGAAACAAATTTAATTTTTATTCTTTTCATCAAATAATAAAAAATAATATTTCATTTATTTCCTTATAATTAAGTTAAATTATTCATTTTTTATTTTTAATTACCATTTAAAATTAAATATTTTATCTTAAATTATAAAATAAAAATCTAAAATTTTTATTTCAAATAATAGCAAAAATACTATTAAAATGTTTAAATTAATTTATAAATTATTTTAATCTAATAATTATAGGTTATTAGTTTCAATATATTTATAATACAATATAAAACACTTGCTAAGCAATTTTACTTAATACATTTTTCATTAAATTAAGATAAATTTATACTATCAATCTAATTGCTTTAATAATTAAAATAAGTAAATGATTAATAATTATAATTATACTTAAAAAGTAAAATAACTCTCTGCTCTATAAAATTATTAGGAATTATATTATTTTAACTAAAAGTATTTATTAATTAATAAATCTTTATTGATAATTTTAAATTTTTTAAACTTTATTGATGTAAATTAATAAAAATTATAACTTTTTATATTTGTTTAATTATATAAGTTATCTGTATTCAATAAAATTGATTTGTGATAGTTTTAAGGAATTTATTTTATTTATTTTAAAATATAAAAAAGAAAATTTAATGTTTTTAGTAAAAATTAATTTTTTAAGATTAAATAAAGCTAGCGCTTTTTAAAATTGATGAATTTATTTTTCAACTGTAATTAAGTTTAATTTAAAAATTAAGTTTTAAAATTAACTTGATAAAAAACAAAAAACTATGTAAAAATTTTTATTTCAAAGGTTTTTATTTATTTTTAAACTATTTTTTCTTAATCTTTAAGAAAACTAAAAAGTTTGAAATAATTAATTAGAAACTAAGAGCATTTAATTTGAATTATAAAATTTGAACAATCATTAAAATTAAGATCCAAAAATTTACTTAGAAATAAATATTTTAATTTATAATTTAAATTTCTATTTAAATTTGTAGAAAACTTGAAGTTCCAACTTTTTACATTTCCAAGAAAAAATTTTAAAATTTCAAGTAAAAATAAAAAAGAGTAAATAAGAAATGCTTTTTATTTTTAAAATTTATAAAAAACTTATTCGATTTTCTTTCAACTATGATTTATTTAAATATTTCTATCTTCATAAATTTTTTCTATCAAAAATGATATTATCAAGAAAAATAACTATGTAATTATTAAAAAAATATTAAAAAATATATTTAAAATAAATTAATTTTTCTTCTCATTTTTTAAAAGATTCCTTACTATATTTAAAACTAAACCTCCTTATCATTCAAATAATGTATTAAAAAATCAATATAAGTAAAGATGATATTCCAAAATTTCTAATTTAATTCTAAAAATAATTAAAGATAAAACTTGAAAATAAGTTTAGTAGAGATTTAGAAATATTTTAATAAAATTTATATTAAGTTAGATCTTAGAATTCTTTTAAACTATTTCTTTATTTAATGAGTCATTCCAATTTAATAAGTTTGAAACCATTGTTGTCAAAATTTAAAATTATTTTCTTTTTTCTCAAAATTTGATTACTCTTCCTTCTAAAAAATTATTAACTAGCTTATTATTAAGGAAAATAAATATACATAAAAGCAAAAAAATTTATATAAATTATAAGAACTAATAGATCTCCTTTAAAAAGGAAAATAAATTATCGAATAAAATCAAAGTTGATAAACTACAAAGAACTTAAACATCACTTTGTTCTTTTTTAATTTATTAAAGGAATCTCAAGTATAATAGAAATATTTTATAATTTAAATACTTGATTTATTATGAAATAATAATTTTTAATTTTAAGAAGCTAATAACTTTATATAGTTAAAAAATTAGTAATAGAGAAACTATTAAATTTTCTATATTCGACTTAATAAAATTTTTTAAATTTAGATATACAAATCTTTTTTGTAATGCCAATTATCAATAAAGATATTTAAGTTTAATAATTATTTTAAAATTAAAAGAGAAAAAGTAGAGATGTAATTTCTTTTTAAATAATAAAATTAATCAATACTTTACAAGAAAAACTATTATTAATATTAAAAATAAGAGAATGAACTAGATTCAAAAGCAATCAAAGCTATAAAATTATGTAATATATTTAATAATAATTTAGAACATTTTATTATTGTGCTAAAGAATATTCATTTTATCTTTTAGGATTGTTATTTTCCATAAATAAATATCTAATTTCTGCAAAAATTTATTTATTCTAATCTAATAATAAATTATAAAAATATTCTTCATTTTATAAATATTAATACTAATTTCTTAACTAATTAAGAAGATATTTGTAAGCATAGCTTTTAATTAAAATAACAAACTAGAAATTTCAGCTTAAAACTTTACTACTTTAACTAAAATTAAGAAGCCTAGGAATTTATAAATAAATTTAGTAAAACCTGAAATATATTAAAATATTCGCAGTCATTCTCTGGATACTTTTACCAAAGTATTATAAATTTCAGCGCCGAATTCACTTATTTTTTGCTATATCTCTAGAAGAAAATTCTCATTTTCAGTAAATCTCAACATTTGAGCACCTGTAACAAGCTGGTGTGAAATACCATCATAATTTCTCTATAAATGAATTAGCTTACACTATATTCTTTCAAATAATTTCATTTTTTAATGTCGTTTCTTATCATCTAAAATTCATTTTAATCTCTTCCTGTTGTTAAAAAGAGAAAGATAATTTAGATCTAAATTATACTTCCGAAAATTAGTAAGTTATCCACATTTGCTTCTGTTGTTAATTCAATTTTACACTTTTGAGAATTAACGCAAAACTTGGCAATAAATGTTTTAGTAAAAATAAAGAAAATAATCAACATTATTGACTAAAGTCTATTTTAAAAATTTACCTTCTTTCAGCATTAGAACTGTTATTGAAGTTTTAGATCCTAATTTTCTCATACTAAGTTAAATTTTAAAAATCTTTGCTGTCCTTTATGTTCATAAAACTTTTGGCTAGTCAGTTGTGCAAAGAAACTGGCAATTAATGTAGGTTATTCTTCAGATTTGATATTCATTATTAAAATATTTAATTAAAATATTCCAACTGAAGAGAAAACTTTTCTGATTTAACATTACTGCCACTTTTGCTTTCTTTACCAATTAAATCCTAAAAATTTATTTTTTCTTCGTAAATTAGATTTTAAAATGTCTGATTGGAAAGAATTCTCAGCCATTTGACTAATATTTTTTGGTTTTATTTTCAGTTTTCTTTTTACTGAAACATCTCACATTATTAGTTAACTTGCTCTTCTTGAATTTATTAGAGAAGTTATTAATCTTCAATTCCAAAATTAGATTATTATTTAAAGATTAATTTCGAATTACCTTTTTAAGTTTAGAAGTTTTAATTCTCTTCTAAATTCTAACTTTCAGCTTCTTAAATATAAGGATTATTTGCTGAATCATAAAAGTAGCTATTGGTCATTCTGAACTGCTAAAGGTTAAAATTATTCTAGTTGAATCGCCATTAATGAATCTTTGAGTGTTTTTATGGAGAATAGGTGTTTTAAGATTGTAAGATTTTTTCTTTTTCTATTTAGTTTTCTTAATGAAGCTTATTTTTTAATTTATTTAAGTTATTAATTTTTGTCTTTTTTTCCTATTATTGAAGTTTAATTTTTTTTAACTTGGATTTTTAAGTATCAACGCTTTCTTCTTAAATATCGGTGAGTTTTTCTTTATTATATTTCGCATTGTAGAAATTGCACAATTCTTTAAATTGTTTAGGAATTTTTGATTAGAAACTATTTAAATCTTTAGATTCATATTGCTAAAAACCTTCTTTTATACTGGAATTTTCTATTTAAAAATTTGCTTTATAATTCTTTTTACTCAAGCTTTGCTCTTTACTAAGTGGAAGAAGATTTTGACTATCTTCCTATTATTCATTTCCATTTTTTTCTTAATTCTTTTTTTCTTATTTTTGGATTTATTTATTTTCATTTCTTTCTTCTTCAATTAATAGTTTTTCATTTTCTTTAGCTTGAAAGTCCTTGCTATGTTAATTAACTCCTGTTTATTAAGTGAATTTTCTAGGATCTTTTCTATAAAGTTATGTTGAATTTTATGACTTTTTATTTTTTATCCTTTTTGGCGATATCGATTTATGCTTATCAGATTATTATTAAGTAAGCTCAAGTTAGAAAGTTTGATTATTTTGAATAACTTATGGACTTAACTAAAACTTGTAATGAGGATTAAGATTTTATTCAATATTAGTCTATTAAAACTCGCTTGTTGAAACGTTACTACAATTTCTTTTTTCCATGAAATTTTAAATAGGATTGAGGTTTTTATATGAACTTTTTGAGTTATTTATTGATCTTATTTAAAGCTCAAACTCGGATTCGGAATTATCTAAATCTTCATTTTGAGCAGTTTATTATTGAATCTCACTATTTAAAGTCTTCTCTGGACTTTCAGTAATTTCAATATATAAGGAAACAGGAGATTGTAAAATTTTTTAAGTCTGCTAATTTATTTCCTTCTTTTAAGAACGAAAACCTCTCAACTTATTCAAGTCATTCTTATTTATTATTTTTTGCGATTTTGTTCGTTTTCTTTCGAACGAATCATCTACTTAAAACCAGCTTCTATTAATGTCTTATAATTTGACCTTTTTAGGTATGTGTGCAGCATTGGATATTCTTTATAAAGACTATGCAACTTAGGCACTTAAAGGAGATTTAGGCTCATGATTTTCATAAATTATATCTAAATCACTATTAGTGGAAATTAATGGGACTTACAAGCAGGAAATGTTTTATTGTAGAGTTTGTTGCTTAATTAACTAATTTTGAGTTAATAGCTTTGGCGCTTTTAGATTATGCATGCTCTTTAGGTTATTTGATATGTTTGGTAAGTTATTATTTATAAACTAGCTTTAGGAAGTAATTTTTTCAGATCTAGAGTTGATTTTAAATGTAGGCTTATTTTTTATATTTTATGGAGTGTTTCCTGCTGAGATATTAAGCTTATTTGAGTCAAAATCTTTCCAGATTCCTTAAATTAAATTTTAATGATTTGAAGGAAATTCTTAAGTTTAGATGCTGGAATTAAATTTTAATTAGTTAATAAAAGGGCTACTTAAACTGCTATCGTAACTTTGATTTAATTCATTTTTATTTTGAAGTTTATTCCTTTACTAAAAAGGATCCTTAAGAGATTTAGTGGAAACTTAATTAATGCTTTTGATGACTAAAGTAGAGTTAATATTTTGCAATAATTCATTTTGGTCGTCTGGTAGCTTATGCAGTTTCAATTATTATCCCGTATTGTTTCTTTTACGTATAGCTCTCTACTACCAAAGCATATTTTATAATTCCTTTGGATCAACTTTCAACTTCATATCGCTTTATTTCATCCTAATAATTTTACTAATAATATTTAAATCAAGTATTAAAATACTTTACTATTCATCTATTCTATGATGTAGCTTTTAGTTATTTAAGCTAACTAAAGTGTAGCTATTAAAGAAATTATTACTCAACTATTAATTTTTCCTCGTACTTCTATATTATTATTTCTACCCAACTAATTCTTAATTTCACGGATAATATTTTTATCTACCTTACCCCTTTATAAAAAAATTATAATGCATAGAATAAAAACTAAATGACTTGATTAAAGTAGTTTATCCCAAAGATTAAACTAGCAAAGACTAATAACTAAGTACAAAACTGTATTCATTTAATATTTTAGCATTAGATTCTTTTATTTAAGTCTATTTTCATAGTTCTATATCCAAATTAAAACTTTACATCTCTACTTTAATATCCAAATTTAAATAACTAAAATATAAGAAATCAAGTTAATGATTGATGGAATCTAACAAATTTATAGCGAAAGACATAAGGAACCTCTTAAAAGTTAAACATTAAATTAGTAATTATTAGAAAAAAATAAAGTAGTGAATAGTAAAAATTTTGATTAGCTGCATACTTATAAAAGTCTAAAATTACATAATGTTTGCTGCTCATTTAGATGTGTTCTCTGAAAGATATTATTAAATATATTTTCTTTTACTAGAATATTTTAATATTTTTTATAAAGCATCCACTAAAGTTTTATTAGACTAAGTACTTTGGTAAAATAATTATACTAAGGTATTTACAATTCATATAAGTAAAATTTTTAAGAAAATACTTAAAAAATAGAGTTTATAACACTAAATTATATCTATTTTATTTGTTTACTAGCAATACTTTAAGTTAGTATTATTAAGGAAAATCATCTATTATATAATTATTAGGTAGATACATGAGCTGAAAATATATTATAGTTCTAAAGACTTTTTATAAAGATGATTAGCTAATTTTTATAGAAATTTGACTAAGCATTAATTCTACTTTAATTAGCTCATCTAGTGTTTTTATAAAAGACTTAGTATTTCATCTTATCTAATGATATTAGAATATAACTAAATATACTTATTTATATTTATTATTTTTTGAATAAATGGGATTAATAGTTATTTTACAGAAGCTAGTTGAAGAAATCAAATAAGAATATTTAACATTTAAGATTCTTCAAGTTTGGAAAATTTACATTTGAAGTTAATTTCGTTAATTTTCCAAAAAAAAGTATATCAAAAATAATTTTTATACATTCTAAGTAAATGAGAGTCTAAGACAAAAAATAATAAAAGTCTTAAATTTTTGCAATATCATTCTATCTTCATTTAGACTTTTTAATCCAAGTAAAAGATAGAAAATCATAGTAAAAAAATGATAAAGCATTGAATAAATAAGATTAGACTATTGATATTAATAATAGCAGTTCTTTTATATTAAATTATCTTATTATATTTGAATGTTTATAATAAATGCTTATATTTTACTAGATTATTAGTAATATTTGCTCTAATTATCATCTTTATTCATATTTTCAATAATTAATGCTTATAATTTTAATTTAAAAGCTTAGATTTAATAATAGAATATAATTATATATTTCATAATTAAAATTGCTAGACCTCTTCAAGAAGTCTAGATGGATAATATAAATAAATAAAAAAACTATTTAATTAAATAAAAATTAGTGATGATAATAAAACTTATTACAATAAATATCAATGTCTTCTCTTTAGAAGCTGAACTATTTTCTTTTAGAATTAAAAATTAAAAGGAAGAATTATTATTATTGACTACTAAAGACTGAGAAATTGGTTTATTATTAATTTTTATAAAATTATCTGAACATTTTTTAGTGATTAATAGTTTTGTTTAATCTTTTCAAATCATTAGTTGATTAAGTTTCATTTGAGTATAAAAGAAAGAAATCGATGTTGAGTTACTTAATCAGATTTTAATTCTTAGAATAAAATTTATTTTTAGATGCCTTCAAATTTCTTGTAATGGATATGAAGTTAAATTATTTTTATTTTTATTGATTATTTTTGAAGTTTTCCTATTTTATTTTCTAGTGTCATTTACTATTTTTTAATTTTTACTTTATCTTACTAAAAGTTTTCACGTTTGCTTTTGCTACTTCAGCTTCAAATATCGCTATTTTTATTCAAAAATATTTTAATACTGTTCTATTCAATTTTCATATCCAAGAAATTTAGATGGAGCTAATTTTAGAAGATTTTAAGCCGATTATTTTTTAAATCAGCTTATTAAATTTTCTATTGCTAATATCTCTAATTTAAGAAGAGTATTTAGTAATAAAAGTTATTATTCTAAGTTAAATTGCTAGTTTGGTTCCTAATTTTTAAAGATTTTAAGCATAAACAATTCTTTAATTTTTTTCCTTTAGTTGCTTACTCTTAATTTTCATTATATAATTTCTTTTCTTAAAACTTTTAAAAAAGTTAAAGTTATAAGCAATCTAATTTTTTACATTTACAAGGCTAAAATTCTTAATTCTTCTACTTTTTAAGCAAGTATATAAATATTTATTAATAAGGCATCAAAGTGTAAACCTTATAGAACATTCTTCGTATAACAATAAAACTCTTCGATTTCATTTTCCCACTTATTTAAAGCTTAGTCTTAAACTAACTAAATGTAAACATTTTCTTAAATAATAATTAGCTTTTACATTAATGTATAAATCTAATGAATGTTGAACATCTATCATCCTACTCCCTATTAATAAAATAATAATAATTTAGTAAATTTTTATGATGTGAAATCATTAGTTCTATATATTATGTTGATGATATGATATGATGCTTTGATATTTGCACTAAGTTTTTACCATATAGAGAATGGTTTAATTTAGTGATATTTTTATAAATTTAAGTATAGAATATAATAGTTGATAGCTTATCTATTTTAGCTTATTATAAAAGAGGAATAACTTTACTTAGAAAATGGATAACAGAATGCGTATTTATCAGGGAATTTTGCTAGAAACTTCTTATTTTATAAAACTCTTAAATGAATAAAAAAATAAGCCAGAGAGTGAATAAAGAGGCGACATTAATACGTCTGAATATAAAGAACAGGATAAATATTGGTTAACTAGAATAGCCATTAAATATAATAAAAGGTGTTAAGTTTGTTGGAAGCCACTTTAGGATTTTAGATACATAATAGTGCAAACATTAGAAATACATAAAGATATTTCTTTTGAGGATTTAAATTGCTTTTTAAAAAAACTGTAATGGTATCATGTTAAAATCCTATAATGCCATAATATATCTGAAGAGTTATTTTAATAAGTCCAAAAAGTTGTTAATGAAAGTTAAGAATAAAAAATTATTCTTAACTATCAAAGCTAATTCCAAGAATAGTGATTAACCAAAATTCTTGAAACTAAGCCAAGCAATTATAAAAGAGTGTTTCTACAAGCTTTCAAATTCTTCACTGGAAGATAAATCGCAGGTACCTTACAAAAGGTTTGTAGAGAATGATATTAAATTGGATGAAATTCAGAAATGTGGCAATAAGCATGCTTCAATTCTTTTCCAGTAGAAGTTGTAAACTAAAGATATAAGGAAATGAAATAAAATTTAAATTTGGAATAGAAATGAAAATTTTTGTATATAAACTTGTATAAAAATTTATGCTCCGAATGCTAGAAATTTAGTAATGACTTGTAATAAGATTATATCACTTCTAGAAAGGTATGCTAAGATTGCTTATATGGTCCACTTAGAACTTATGAAGAAGCAACTACTGGATTAACTAAATAGCGAAGAGTTCCTGATGAAAATGAAAGGCCACATAAATTTAGAATAATAAATAGCTCAGAGATTCAAAGAATATATGGAGTTTCTTATAAATGAGTCATGAGTAATCAAGATAAACTGAAAAGAACAAAAGGTATATAAAAATAAGAAGTTACATATATTTATTTAGTTGAGCAAACTCTAGATTTCTATCGAAAATAGAGATAAGAAGAAATTAAAATGGCCTTTGAGGACTTAAATATAACAGAAGAATAAAAAGAAGAAATCTCAGGCCTTAATACTTAAAATATGTATTAGTATGTAAAATCCTAATTTGGATAAGATATTTTAAGAACTATTACTTATGAGACTTACTAGTGATTTCATATCTCCCAAGTTTACACTATGATTTTAAAGCCAGAATTTTTAGAACATCCATAACCTGAAGTTATGAGATAAATATGAAAGTTCATATACGAAGGAAAGCCATCTCTTCTATAACTTAAAAAAAAATTTGGAACAATTAAGAGAAAAGCTCAAACTGAAGCAAAAATTTAGAAAAACAATTAAATTTCTTAATATGAGAATATCTAAAATTTGCTTTACTAGATACTCTCTAATTTTATTTTTTAATTGTTGGTCTAAATTTTAATAAAATATAAAGACAAAATAAATTTAGCATTGTTTAATAAATTGGTTGAATATGTTTTTTATTATAATTTAATAATAAAGTTTCTTCGCTGCTAAAATTACCAAGCATTTGCAAAAATAAAAAGTTTAATTAAAACTTTCATATTTTTTATTTATAAATTAATGTAAAAAATTATTTTTTTAATTTTTGTTTATCTCTGTTACATTAGTGCTTTCATAGGGTAGATAATTTATTTTTAAGTATTTAAAGGTAATCTGATATAATAACTAAAAATTATATAAAAGTATTTCTGAGTTTTTTTCGTCATGTAAATCAAATGCTAGAAAAATAAAAAATTAAACTTTTATAATTTTATTTTTTTTATCCCATTAAAATTATAAAAAATTAAGCATTTATCTATAGAAAGTATCAATAGAAGCTTTTAATAGTTTTATATTTAAGCTAATATATGGAATATATAGTGAATAACTTTTAATACTAGTTTAAAAATAAATTACTATCAATTTAATTAGCTTAAGAGTTCTAGGATTATAATTTATTATTATAGAAATATAAAGCATCTTTGATTATATTGCTATGCTTTAAGTATATTTAACATTATGATGTAATCATTTACATCATTTTTGTATTATGATGCACTTCTTTTTTTAATTATTTTAAGCATCTTTTTTATTTTTTTTATAAATTCAATATGAAAAATTGCCTCACCGAGAATCGAACTCGGATTGCTGGATTTAAAGTCCAAAGTGCTAACCGTTACACCATGAGGCATCTTCATTTATACTGGCTTCAAAGAAACTTAAATCGATTTAGTTATTATTCAAAAGAGATATCAATATATGCAATTATACAATATTCCTATATAAATCACTACTAAGATAATTTCCTAATAATTTATATCTTCGACCATTGATACTCAACTAATCTAAGAAATTAAATTAATTGTCTATTTATTTACTTAAGAACTTAGATTTTGGTTTCTCCATTGACTTAATTAAATTTTTAAATTTCAGACTAATGACTAGATTTATTAATGCCACTTGTATATAAAAAATAATTTTTTTTAATAAGTAAGATAGATTTTATAGTTTAACAAACCACACTAAAACTTTAAGCATATTATTTTAATTTAATAATTTAGGATTATTTAGTTAACTAAGGAGCTAATGTTAATTCTCTATATCCTAAGTTTATATTAAGAGCCATAATTTATTTTTTATTAACCTAGCATTTTGTAATAAATGTATTAAGAATTTAATTTATTTTCATATTATCATTACTATAAACAAATATACAAAATTAATTAAAGCTACGATATCTCTTATTTATTCGCTTTATGATTATTTAGATTATTAATTATTATGAAGTTTCAATTACTATTAAATTGATTTTACTCATGCTATATTAAAATTACATGAATAAACTAAAAATTATTATATCTTAGCTTTAGTAATTATTAACTCTAATATCTATAAGAGTTTTATATTACTAGTCTCTTAACTTAGTTAAAGTGTTAATTTAACTCTTTTTTGTTTATTAGTCTCGATGTCTTTAATTGATATTATGATTAATAGTTATCTATGATTAAATAGCCTTAAAAGTTTTTAGTATTATACTAAATTATTTTAAGAGTCTTTTGCATTTTGTAGTTAGCAGCGATTTTATTAGTTTATCTTTAAAAATATTATCTATCTGATATAATTTATATAACTACTTTATTAGCTTTAGAAGCTATAGATCCATTAACAAGTAATCTTCTAGTTTATTCTTAACTATAAAACTATTTAAAATTATTTATTTTTAGTACTAGCTTTTTTTGTGAGAAAGGAGAAATTAAAATAATTGTTTGGATTAAATAAAATTTAAACTGGTAAATTTGTATTTATAATACTAATAACTAAGTCTTTATATATAATCAACTCTCAATTAATATATTTTATATTTTTGCTATTTATCAATAACTAAGTTTATTATAAATTAGTACTTAGTTTATACAAATAGCTTACATCAATTAAACATTAAACTCAACTAATATAAATACTTTTTTATATAAATTCTAGATTGAATCATAAGTAGATAGCAAGGAATAATCATATACTTCACATATTTCTTTATACAATTATAGATTTTATATCGTCAGTAATTTAATGAAGCGATGGTTTGGCTTAATAGCTCAAAATTAAATTAGTATTAGTTAATGTTAAGAGTATTAGTAATTTATTTAATTTTATACTCTTTTGCATGAGTAGCTTCAATTTAATCATCAATAAGAGGGATTTTCATCAATAAACTATGTGAGTTATTTAAGGGAGAGGTTTGAAGAAAAAATAGAATAATATACTAAAATCCAAAAGTTCATTTCTACTCAGTTTTTTTTAGCGCTGAATAAATAAAAGTTCCGAAATCATAGAGTCTTTGCTTCACTTCCATATTTAATTGTTCACATTCTATTATTTTCTACATGCGAAGGCCTGTAATAAGGTTATGTGAAACTCCATCATTGCTAATCTGCATTATAAATAGCTTACATTCTGTTAATCTAAATGATTTCATTTTATTATATCGTTTTTTAAAAGTTCATGTTCTCCTTTATCTCTTCCTATAGTTAAAAAGCGAAGAAGAATTTGAATTTATAAGATGCTACCGAAAACAAGCAAGTTATCCAAATTAGCTCTTGATGAGTGCTTAACCTTACATTTTTCAGGATATAAGCAAATATACCTAATAAAATTTTTGCTTAAAATATAGAATAAAATGAGCATAATTGAATAATGTCTGAATAAATTACTTACCTCTTCTCAGTTATAGGGTTAGAACCGAAATTGCTAATTCTATTTTATTCAAATTAACTGAGATTTTCTATATTTTTAGTTTCCTCTATATTTATGAAACTTGATACTAGTCATTGCTTAAAGTTATTAGGTAGCTACTCGAAATTATAGCGTAAATCAAGCAGCCATTCATTAAGTATATCTAGAAAGTATTTGAGTTGCTGTTGAAATTTTAAAAATTGCTGTGAAACTTAATTTTAATTTTCTTGATATAATAATTAAGAAAAATCAATTTGCTATTCATAAAAAAGCTTTTAAACCACTCTCTTTGAGTACTTTCTCAGTCACTTAAGTATTGTTTTCTGATTTAAAAATTAAATTTCTTGTCTGCTTAAATCCTTAAATGGGATGTTCATACCATTATTCCTTTAAACATTTTAATTAACTTATTTGTGATTTATTTTTCTAGATTATTAGCTCAATTTTTCATTTTATATCTCTTCAACATTTTCATCTTCATCTGAATCTTATTATAAAAAGGATTAAAGCAAAGCCCTTTGATCTTCGCTAAAAAGAGTTTTTTAGTTATTTTATTCCTAAGTTTAATGCAGATTTTATAGATCTCCAGAATCTTACTTTTCTTTATCATTAGGTATTATTTCATTTTTTTATTACTAATTATTTTGGTCCCCTTTTCCTTAATTTCCTTGCTTATTTATACTTTAAGTAATTTCCTATCGATTTTACTTTTGAGAAACTTCATAGAGTTTATTGTAATATTAGCAGAGCTCCTTGAATTCTTTAGGAATTTATTAAGAAATTTTATGCTATAATTTTACTATTAACTGCTGTTTTAGTATTGAGGATTATATTGTCTATTTGGATTCTTAGATATTCTACTAAATTTGATTTTAGTTGATAATTTACTTATTATTTTGGCATTACTTCATTTTACTTTTTAAGATCAGTGTTTCTTTCAACTTTTGCTTATTTTTTTCTTCTATTATAGCTTCTTCTTATATTTTATTCTTCGTTAAATCTTCCTGCTTTTGCTAATGAATCAGATCTTTTTATTGAATATTTTTTAGTGGACTATTACTTTAATTATGGGTCATTCTTAACTTATTAAGATACATCTGCTTTATTTTGGGATTTCGATCTATATCTTTTATAAGATATTTATTTCACTTATAATTAATTTTTTTCTTTTATCTGGTAAGTTTCTTATTTAATACTCATATTATAATCTTAAATTTTGTGTCCATCATAGTGGTAATTAACTACCTTCTATTATTAAAAAGGGATTTTAAGATTTAAATTATTTTCTTAAGTAGGCTATTAGTTGCCAGCTTTATTTTAGACTACTTAGATTTAGTTCTTTATAATATTCTTTTTTGCTTCTGCTTAAAATTCTTTTATTTTATAAGCTTAGTCAATTGCTCTAGCTTTAGTTATTGCCTCTTAGTTATGTGAGTTAGTAAGTTAAATTCTCAAGTCACTGGATTTTTAGTTTATCTTTTCTGGTTTATTTTGAGATTTTGAAGCTTTTAAAAGGTCATTGCTACTTTGATAAGAAGTATTTACTTGCTCAAAATTTGAAGTCTTTTATCTTTTTTTTACTAATTTATTCAATATGCTTTGCCTCTTTCATGTAGGACTAGAGTTTAAGGAAATAGGAGTTTAATTATTAGGATTTTGACTTTTTGAAAAGTTATTTAATCCTTTTGGGTCATTAAAATCCTCCTGCTTCTTTTAAAGCATTTAGCTTTCTTAATCATTCCTGGTCTTGTAGTCTTTGACTCCATTTTAAGTTTAATACTTGCCAAGGTGCTGCCTTACAAGTATCTAATTTTTTTCCATGCCAGATGATTTAGTAACTGCTAAATTTTTAGAAAATGGACTATTTTACGAGTGCATTACACTTTCAATATTTTTAGGAGAGTTATGATTGTATTAAATGATATGCTTAGGAGATACAATATATTGACTATTTTACTAAATACCGTTGATATTGGGTAACTAAATTTCTTTGATTTATTTCTATTGTTGTAGCTATTTGTTTGGATTCGCTTATACACTCAATTTTAACTTGCACTTAGATTTCTATAATAAGAAGTCCGCCGAAGTATTTAGATATTAATGACCAAAATCTTATTGAATTAAAAACTTTTGGCTTTACTTAGTTTAAGCATTTTATGAAGCAAATTAATAAACTTCAAAATTGTTTTGAATTACTTTCATGCAAGCATCGTAACTTTAATTCAAGTCTTCCATTTGTTTTGTTTTAAGCTTTTCATTCAAAATTTCTTTTTAAGACTTTGTATTTACTTAATTAGATTTCTTTGGTATAGCTGAGGTTTATATACTCTAAAGCAGCTCATTCTAACTTTCTGGAAGCTTATAAAGCTTAAGCTTCTAAGTTTGTTTTCCTTTCTTTTTTTAATTTTCCCGTTTCTATAGCAAATCCTATAAGTCTTTTTGTTACATAGTTTAGACCATATAATTTTCTTTCATATTTATAATTTCCACATAAAATAAGAGGACTAAAAATGAATTACTAGAAAGTAGAATTAGGAATCTTTCTAGAAATACAACTATAGCCATTCTATACAACTAAGTATGACTATTAATAAAGATTATCCCTATTATGCTTTTGCTTTAGTCTTTAATTAGGATTAGATATGTATATCAAAATTCTAATTTCGCTATTTATTTTTTTATTATCTCTTTAGCTTTTTTTGGCTTACCTTTTATAGCTAAATTAATGGATTTTAATTTAATGATATTTATTTCAGCTAAAATAAGCTAGTTTCATTCTAAATAATTTCACATAGTTAAAATAAATTATAGCTAATAGTTATGTTAATTAATTCATACTTTCACTTTTCTATTTAAATTCTATTTATTTAACCCCCTTAAAGAATTCAGATTCATATCTTAAAACCATTATAAAGTAAGTTGCATGGCTAGAAAAATTAAGGAGGGTATATCCTTTAAATATAAACTATTTAGCCAAGAGTTTATTACTTGGTTGATTAAACTGATATATTTGAAATAATTTACAAAATACTAAGATAAAATGAAGGTATGATGAATAACTTGATCACGATTCGTATAACTAGTGATATTTAAAATATTACTCTGCTTTAAGAATCTTTAAATTATCTCCAAATAGATATAATTTTAATTAATCTTATGTTATAAAAGCTTATACAAATGTAAAACATCAGCTGAGATAAAGAGATTAAGTGGACTATTACAATAAATAATTAGTCTTGCTTAGCTATCATTGATAATATATTAATAAATGTTTCTTTCTATTGTATATCGATTCAAATTTTACCCTTGTTAAGCATTATTATTTTATAATTAAGTAATAAGCTATTAATGAGACTACTTTTACAAAGTAGCTCTTAAATTATTGGCCTTAATTTTAGCTAGTTAATTATCATTCAAGCTAAAGTATAAAAGTTATTTTTTATAAATAGTTTAAATAAAAAAGAGTTATAGTTTAAGGGGTATTAGTACAATATATATTAATCTCTTTATAGAAAAACTAAAAAGTTTAAAGATATAGAGCTAAATTTTTTAATTATTTGATTTTTATTTTCCTAGCTTTCATTTTTCTAATGACCAAAGCATTTGAATTTTTCTATTAAAGACAAAAAGAACTATTTTAATCTAGTTATATAACTAATTTAAAATAATAAAAATAGGATTAATTTAAATAAAATATATTTAAAAGAATGTATTACTACTACTGGAAGTAATATAGCTATTAAAATCCTATTACTATTTAATAAAAATTAGTTAAAAATTAAATGGAGTTTAATATCGGACAGCATCTTAGCAAGGCCGAAATTAAGAAGGCTAGAAGAAAAGCCAATTTAATTTAAAAGTAAAAAAAGTTAGCCTTAGAATAATCAAACTCTTCATCTCCTTCCTAGGGAAAGCACATGGTTGACCCAGAAACTTCTTGAATAGAAAAAGAATAAGTTGAAAAATTAAATAAAGTTATAGTCAAACAAGAAGAAACTATCTGAAGTCTGACAAATTAAATTCGAGAAATTCTTATTAACCACGAACAACTCAACCTTGAAATAGATTAACTCAAACAATATTAATAAATAATAAATAAATCACAAGATAATAAATTTGGTCCTAATCTTAACTGCCTCCATCATCAGTTGTATCAATGTAGATTGAAGATCCTCAAATAAATTAATAATCTCTCAATCCTAAGAAAAAATAACAGAATAAGAAAATAGTAAAGAAACAACCTAAATGAACAATAGAATTAAAAGCATTGAAAAAATTTTGAATATTTTTATTTAATTTATTTAATATTGTTTAATAGCAGAATCATATCCGCCGTTCAAATAATGGGTCTAAAAGTTTAGTCCTTCTCTACCAATGATCTTGAGTTTTTCTTCCTTGCATTTCCTGCCCCATAGCTGATTACATTTCAGTAATTCTACGCTTGAAAATTCTCCCTTCTCGATCACATCATAGCCTCTGAGCTCTTTGTATCTCTCTAAGTCAGTATTATCTTTTAAATTATTGAAATTATCTACATTTTTTTTGCAGATGATAACTACTTTTACAAAAGTAACATCGCTTTTTAGGTTTTCAGTTCTATTATTATGTTACTATCGTCCTTTAGTAAATCTTTTCATTTTCAATGTCCATTCTATTATGCTAGGGAATCAGCTGACTCTATTGGCTTTATTGGCTCTATATTATGTTTTCAAGGAATTAATTTTAGTCCTAAATCTTCTTTACTTAGGAGTTCGTCTGATTAAGTTGATCTTTTTAATAATTTCAGAGAGCAGTGAGTTCTCTTTCCTAATTGGCCATTCTAAGGTCTAGAGTATCCTAAAGCCCGTGTTAAATTTGCTCAGTCAGCTTTTCATTTTCCTTTCGTAATTTTCTAACCTCTTCCTGGAGGTTTAAACACCACCTTGACGAACTAATCCATGCTCATCTGGCCAGTAGGGTTAAATTCGGAGACCTCCTGTTGTAGGATAGACTTGACTTACTTCCTCAATTTCTCTTCCGAGGTTGGAGTTGTCGCAGTATGGGTAGTTTTTGAAGGTTTATTTGTTTCCTAACATTATTGCTTGGCGCCAACCTCCTAGTTCTTTGGAGCTGAAAAAAATTATTTTCGGAGGTTCGTCATTTTTTTTAATTTGAAATATTTTGAATATAAGAACTCAAAATAAAATAGAAAGAAAAAAATGCTGATACTGTAGATCATAATGACATATTCTAAGAAGATTTAAAAATTTTTAAATCAAACAAAAAATTTAAGAATAAAGAACATTAAGAATTTTATCAAGACTTTATATAACAAAGGAAGTGATCTATAAAAGAAAAATATTTTAGAATTTTAGCAAGGAATCTGTTCATGAGAGTAGTCTTCTCAATAAAAAAGACCGTGGAACCCAATCACGTAAAAAAATAGTGGCAGCTGTGACTAGGTTTCAAGTCCTGTGATCGGCAAACAATTTGATTAACATTAAGTATATTATTATTATTATTTAACAAAAATTAAAAAGTAATAACAAATATTTTA